>VZUI01049285.1:0-21863 GCA_013401135.1 Cettia cetti | reverse complement strand
CCCACCACAGCTGGAAGAGAAGCACAGGTTACTCACCTGTTGCCCAAAAGAACAAGTTCCACCCCTTCTGAAGGACCCCGGGGCAGATACTTACAGACATTGACGTTGGACATGCTGTCATTGCACAGCCTGTGAGGAAATTGGACATTTTAATTACCCAATAAAAGAGAGGTTGTAAAAACTTTAAACTGTGTTTCCACTATCAAATCATTTTCCTGCTTCACTCTCCTAAGCTGCTTTGGTTGGAGAAGGGAAGGGGTTGGCAATTTCCTCTTTGCAATGAGGTTTCTCCAGATTTCAGGTTCATTAAAAACTCCATAGGGACAGAGATGGGGCAGCAGCTTTGCCACCCCTAGGGATCCAGTTATGGGTCCTGACCCCTAGAATAGCATCAATCATAACTTCCACCTGTTAGCCCAAATAATTGATTTGGGATTACAGTCAATATTCGAGGTGTCCAGTGTAGATCACAATGCCCAGTGAGAGCTCAGTTGTTTACCTGTTCTCCTCTCCCTCCAGCAGCTTCCTGTACATGGCGATCTCAACATCCAGCGCAATCTTCACGTTCAGCAGCTCCTGATACTCCTTCAGCAGGCGAGCCAGCTCCTCCTTGTCCTTCTGCAGGGCACTCTCCAGCTCTTCCAGCTTCAACCTAGCATCTTTGAGGGCCATCTCTCCCCTCTCCTCAGCCTCAGCGATGGCTGCCTGCAGCTGATGGTTCTGGGGAGCACAACAGGAGCTTTCTCAGACCTCATTTTGTCCCTAATGATCAGTCCTCAGACCCCCAAGAGGAGAAGTCAGGAGGCAAATGAACATCTGCATAAAGTGAACTTGGTGTGATGAAAGGTTTCTGCCCCACTCTTGGTCATTCGTGATCCAGCCTGCTGCCATCTTCCCCTGAGACACCAACCAGCCCCTACCTGCTTCTTCACATTCTCAATCTCAGCCCGCAGCCTCTGAATGTTCCTGGTCAGCTCCTGGATCTCCATCTTGGTGTTGCGGAGGTTGTCCCCGTGCCGGCCGGCCGTGCTCTGGAGCTGCTCATACTGATGGCACCAAGACAGAATGACCCATCAGTAACACATTCCTGTGCCTCTGGGAGATTTGTGCCCAGTTTCAAGGGTCAGGTGATGTTGTGAGGATCCACTGTGCTGTCAATGGATGGCCAGCTCAGTGTTCAAGGTGGCTCTGGGACTCAGTCATGGGGTTTGAGTTTTGAAATGGATCTTAGTTCACTGAAATGCATCTCTTGGCTCCTGAAAAGCCACTTGGGCTAAATTTTCTCATTAAGGTGCATTTTGGGCTGTTTTTATTGAGAGGTTTTGATGCCTTAAGTTTTACTTTTCATATTATCCAGATTCTGTACTGCATTAGTATATAACTCTGAACTTCATATAAAGTATTTGCCAGTTCTCCTCACAGCTTAGTTAGACAAAACAATCCTTTTCCAGCCTGAGAACCAAGGACACTGTTGCAGCTTCAGGACGAAAAAGTATAAAAAGCAGTGAATTGAGGAGACTAAACTGGGAGGATGGAACTTAATAACTTGAAGCTGTAATTGGACAATTAACCCCAATATGGAAATGGACCAAAACTTATAAAAGTGTGAAAACTCGTGACCCATCATCCATCTTGGGTGTAGCCTTGGCCAGGCTTTTGTATTGCCTAAGGTGCATCCTGTGAAGGCCTTTTTAATAAATACCTACTTTATTTTTTTAACATTGTCTAGCCTCTGTCTAGGTAGCCTAGGTAGTCAAGGCATCAGTTTGTGCCACGCATCTTGGTGAGTTTAGCTCACGTTGGGAAAAGTAGATCAGATCCCTCAAAAGCAGCTTGAACCCTCTGGACTTTCCTTCCACCACAACCTCCAGCCCCGTTAGCTTGAAAAGGTGTCTCACCCAGCCATAAATTATTGTAAACCACCCAGCCACACCCAGGAGTCTCGACTGCTCCCTGACTCACCTGGCTCTGGTACCAGGCCTCGGCCTCAGCCCGGCTGCTCTGAGCGATCTGTTCATACTGGCGCCGGACCTCCTCGATGATGCTGTCCAGGTCCAGGTGCCGGTTGTTGTCCATGGACACCACCACTGACAGGTCCCGGCTGATTGTCTGCATCTGAGACAGCTCCTGCAACCACGACATGAGTCAGAGGAACTATCTCAAGCTGAAATCCACTCAGGCACCCCATCCAACCTCAGTGTCCTTGGACACCACACCCGATGAAAATTTTGGCCCCCTGGAGAAAAGAGAGCTCCTACCTCCTCGTAGATGCACCTCAGGAAGTTGATTTCATCTGTCAAAGCTCCCACCTTGGCTTCCAGCTCAACTTTGGTCATGTAGGCACTGTCCACATCCTAAAGGAAAGATCCCACAGAAAATAGTTTTGTTTCCTCTTGGGATTCCTTCAGGCTTGTGGGAATCGCCATCTGTGCTGAGGGTTTAGGGTGAATAACACTGGGACATCATTATGTTTATATGTAATTCTATACCCATATATATAAACAATTAAAAATAAATAATGTTATTGTGTCATTCAATCATGCAAATTGAATATAAGGGATTCCAGATATCAGCTGGAAGATCTTAAAAACTCCACAATTCCCATTCAAGCACAGGTAATGCCAAATATTGAGGGATTATTTTGTGGTGCCTGTGACTCACCTTCTTCAGCACCACGAATTCGTTCTCGGCTGTTGTGCGGCGGTTGATTTCTTCCTCATACCTATGGAGAGGAAAAGTGCAAATTGAGTTCCTGGACTTTCCTGCCTAAGGCCATGAGAAACAAACTAAAAAGGGAAAAAAATCCCTAAATTAAAATATTTAGGCTGAAAAACTATCTCCACTATCACCCTAAAAAGCAGCTGGGGAAAACTATATGACCAAAAAGCTGTTTGAGCTGCTCCTGGCTCCACACTCACTTGGTTTTGTAATCCTCGACGTACTGCTGCATGTTCTGCAGCTCCGACTCCAGCTGGCCCCGCTGTGCTAGGATTGATTCCAGCTGCCTCCGCAGGTTCTGGATGTAATTCTCAAAGATCACATCCAGATTCTTCCTCGGCCCCGCTGGCCCTTGCTGCTGGAGCAGCTCCCACTTGGTGGAGAGCACCTTGTTCTGCTGCTCCAGGAATCGGACCTACAGCCAAGACACAGAGGACCCACTGTCACACAGGAACAGCTCCCACCAGAACACCTCTTGCATCACTCAGAAAGATTTGCTTGGTAATGAGAGAACTGATTAACTCTGGTTTTTTTAAATTTCTGTTGGTGCCTAAGCTGCAAATTGGGAAAAGAAGGAAATTTCTAATAATTTTCTACTCAAAGGATCTTTTACACATTGCCCTTTCCCTAAGTCCATCCCCATTGCAGGCAGTCTCCACCCTAGATTTAAAAGTCTGGAGATTAGAAAACAAAGAGAAAAATATATAAATTAATACTTAAATGGGAGGTTTTTTGGGCAGAGAGTGGTGGAGGAGGGAGAATCTGTGCCCGAAACCTGCGGAGGTTGGAGGTGTTGAACTTGCTTGTGAGAGTAACCTCAGAGTAGAGCTTGGTGCAACAGGGCAGATGAAAGCCCTGGAGACATTGCTTTGATCTCGTATGAAGGAGAGATTCCCATCTTTTCCCTTAATGAAAAGGCTCTGCTCAAGCTTCTCTGCCTGCTGGGATTAAGCTCTAGAAGCACAGTTCTGCACAACTTGGAAGTTCCTCCTAATTTTGGCCTTAATCAGGCACAATCCCACCCTCTCACCTTGTCGATGAAGGAGGCAAACTGGTTGTTCAAGGTCTTGATCTGTTCCTTCTCCTGGTTTTTGACTTGCTGGATCTGGGGATCAATCTCAACATGGACTGGGCGCAGGAGGGTCGTATCAATCTGCACAGGCTGGATCCCAGGGCCACCTCTTCCAGGGCCACCCATGCCAAAGCCTGGGCCACCAAAGCCACCCATTCCTCCACCACCCATCCCGCCACCAAAGCCACCCATTCCTCCACTGAAGCCACCCATTCCTCCTCCACCGCCCATTCCACCTCCACCCATTCCTCCAAAGCCACACATTCCTCCTCCTCCTCCACCCATTCCACCCCCAAAACTGCCGAGACCCCCGTAGCTCCCGCCAAAGCCGCCCATCCTGCTGCCATACCCGCCACCGTAGCACGCACCCATGGACATCCTGGCACTGCCCCCCATGTTGTGGAGGCTCCGACTGCCGAAACCCCCGCACCGTCCTCCACCCCCGAACCCCCTGGACACTGAGTACGAGCTGTAGCTGCTCCTGCTCCGGCCGCTGCCTCCAAAGCCACCACCAATTGCAGAGCAGGAGCTAAAGCCCCTTCTGCTGCCCCCTCCGAAGCTCCTGCAGACAGACTGACGAGACATGGCTGGTTATCCTCAAAAGAGTCAAGAATGGAGAAGCTGAGGAACTCGACAGGTTTGTGGGTGAGGAGGTGGGTGGAAAAAGGGAAGTCAGTCCCTCTGGCTGGAGGGCAGCAGATGCTGCCTTTTATGTGTTTTTGGAGATGGGCTGGGTCTGCATGGGCGTGAAGGAGGAGACAGGTCCTGTCTTCATCAGCGTGGCGTGGCTTAAGATTTCCATCTTCAATTTGCCAAACATTGACCCTACCCAGAAACACACCCTCCAATGCAGGAGAAAAGGAAAAAAAATCCAACTGGGGCTCCCAGCACTCCATGACTAAGGAATCCTACACTTTGTGGAGCAGCAAGAGCCTCCCTAGGATACACCAGGCATTTTTTTTTCCACCTTTCATCCACTGGGGTTGTTTCCCTGCTTGTGTTTATCTTTAAATCTCTCACTCCAAAGCCCCATTGCAGGCAGGCAATGCGGCTTATGCCAAGCTGTAGCCCAGCTTTCACAATTCCCAAAACACACCTAAGTTACACCCTCAGCCTTCTTTTTACTTGGAAAATTGCCTTTGGCTCAGACAATTAAGTTTCTCAATCTACAGCCAGGGCTCAGCAAATTGCATTTTGATGAGGCCCTGCACCTTTTTGATAAATAAAACCTCATCAGTGACGAGACGCCAGTGCTGGCACTGGAAATTCATTTATTGTTGGACTAAAGCATGTCCCACTGTCTTCATGCCAAGATAATCTCAGCACTAGTGAGGAAATACCCTAGCTGGGAAACCTGTGTAGGATTTTCTGAAATCTTCAGGACCATGAGGAGACACCAGGCACCCGCTGCCATGGTGGGACATGCAGGAAGGAGGAGGGACAGCCCCGGGAATACAGTCGGAGGAGGAGGGATCCCAAACTTTGCTACCCACATCACACACCCTGGAACAATTTAAATGCAATTAATAGAGCTCGACTCATTTATAGAGATGTGGAAATGAGGAGAGCACAGGACTTGGAGGAATCACCATTCTTTTAAGCTGATTCATTTCTTTTGGTGTTTATATGCAAATATATCTTTGGCAGAAGTAGATTTTAGAAAGGCAGGAGTTCGTTGGAATCCTCCAGTTCCGATCCCTGCCTGAGGATGGATTCACCCTGTGATCCATCACAGAATTCCAGAATGGCTTGGTTTGGAAAGGACCTTAAAGCCCATCTTGTTCCACTGCCATGGGCAGGGACACCCTCCACTATTTCAGGTGGCTCCAAGCCCCTGTCCAATCAGGCCTTGGACATTTCCAGGGATTGGGTATGCACCACCCTTCAGAGAATCATGGAATGATTCAGGCTTACTCTCTAAGTAATTTAATCCAAAAATCCATCACAGATCCACCTTTTGCCTTGCTTATCAAACAACAATTGATCTCTTTTTTTTTTTTCTCTAGAGAAAATAATTTTTTTATTTCTTTTCAGCATTTTAAAGCCACCTAGGTCTTATTGAAGTACAAACCCATAGCTCTGGAGGCACCTAATTGTGCTGGCTGCCATCTAGTGCAGGTCTCAGAATTCTCACAGAACACATGTTAATTAAGAGAGAGCTTCTGGAAAATCCACACCAGCAACTTCTGGTATCATCAGATGTTTAAATACCTCTAAAAATATCTCCCAGACACCCATTTCCAAAAGTGCCTTGGGACTCGGACATGCAGCTAAACTGGCATTTCCACTGGAAAACATGATATTCCCTGTGTTCATCCCACCTCCAGGACCTGTGTGGGTCTGGGAGGACCCAAGGAGGTGGTTTGGGGAGGTAGATAAGGCTAAGAAAAATCATGGAATCATAGAAGTGTTAAGACTGAAAAAGACCTTCAAGATCACCAAGTCCTACTTTTGATATATAATATCAAAACCTCACTATAAGAGCAAAGGAATGGGGGGTGGGGGGTTGGACAGAGGGTTTTATAGGCAATAAATCAAAAAATAGACAAGAAATCAATACACAGACAATAAAAATGGGGGCTGAGGCACTGTCCCTCAATAGCCCAGGCAAGACCCACCTCCCTCAGTGTTATTAAACCTCTAATTATGCTTTCCTGGGGATTTTTGTTGGGATTTTTTTCTCCTCCTGTGGGCGGGATGACACGATCTGAAAGTTCTCCTGTTCCCAGGGGAGGAGAGTTCCCGAGTCAGCAAATGGCAGAGCCCCGAGCGCCCCAGAGAGATAACGCAGAGCGTTGAGTCACGGCCGCGGCCTCAGCCAAGCTTAGGAAATCAAACTGGGATTTGGGTATCGACATCACCTCCCGGCTCAAACATGGTGGGTAGAGGTGGGATGGCCTGGGTTGGAAAGGAGCGGAAAGATCCTCCCATCCCACCTCTGCCATGGGCAAGGACATCTTCCCCTTAGACTGCATTGCTCCAAGCCCTGTCCAGCCTGGACTTGGGCACTTCCAGGGATGCAGCAGCCACAGCTCCTCTGGGAAATCCATTCCAGGGGCTCCCCACCCTAACAGGGAGGAATTCCTTCTTGATATCCCATTTAATCCTGCCCTCTTCCAGCTGGAAGCCATCACCCCTTATTCCATCATTTCAGGCCCTTCCCAAGTCCCTCTACAGCTCTCCTGCAGCCCCCAGTGAAGGAAAATGACCTTCAGAGGTCACTTCCCACCCAAATGTTCCATGATGCTGTGAAAATAAACAGGCCTTGAATAACTGAGGAAATCGTGAAATCACAGAATCATGGAATGGTTTGTGCTGGCAAGGACCTTAAAGTTCATCTTGGTCCATACCCTGCCATGGGCAGGGACAAACCCTGATGAATCCAATCCTATTTTCAGACCATGGAAAACATTTTCTCTCCTGCAACCAGAGGCAGGAATTATATCACCTCTGTGTCTGGCCTGGGAGAATTTTTATCTAATTGCTGATGCCATACCAGGAACAAAAGGGGAGGGATTGGTATGTATGTTTGTTTTAGCAACTGTCCTTTGGGCTGCTGGAGAAACCCTTTGTCTCTCCTCAGGCAGGAATCACTGCTGGAAGTGAGTTTGGATTGGGGTGACTCCCAGGGATTGGGGTGACTCCAAGGGAAGTGAATGCCTTTTCATTCAACACCACTTCAGGTCACTTTTACAATTCCCTGAATGTTTAACCATGGCTCAAACCATGTCCCCACCCAGGCAGTGACAAGCCTGTGCTGGCAGCATTGTGACATTCCATTGTGACATTCCGCCTGTCGCTGCTGGTTCTGGGTGTCTTCAGCCTTTACCAGCTCAGAATGGAATATGGGAGAAATGGGATGAGTCACCCCAAGCACAGTCTGTGGTTGGCCAGGGATGTGATTCAAGGTCTCCTGAGCAAGAGGTCAAACCACAACAGGAGTTTGGGAATCAAAATTTATCCAAATACTCTGGGTTTTTTTTTTTGGGGGGGGGGGGGGGGGGGGGGGGGGGGGGGGGGGGTTGATGGAGCGGGAGAGGTGGAGAGGTGCTCTTCCCATCTTCTCAGTTACCTTTTGGAGATGCCTTAAGAGCAATCCATGGATCCCTGGTGAGTCCAGACAGTGGGAAAAGCTGCAGGGCTGGCTCCAAATTCATGGATACCAAGGAATTGGCTCCAAATTATTTTGAGGGGTGATGACCACTCTTCCTTATCCCACACCAACCATGGTAGGATGCTCTAAAGCACTTGGAGTTGTGCAAAGAGTGCCCTGGGAGCTCCAGCTGTGGCACCGCAGTCCTAGGGCCACCTCAGAAGACAGAGTGGGCAGTTGTGTGGTCAGGCACAGTGGTCAGGGAGAAGTGGGATAGCTGTGGAACATCCCAAACTGGCTAACTCTGGCATGGAAAGGGCTTAGGAAGAGAAGGGGGAAGAGCAGGGTCTCCTAAAATCCACAGTCTGAAAGTCTGCTCAGATCTGGTGGGGACAATGGTGGAGATCCTGCAGGACAGAGAGGAGTATCTGGGGCTGCCTCTTTCTCTCTGCCAGGAGTGGGCTCATTCCCAGGGTTGTCACCAAAGACACCCCCGACTGTGTCACTGTCACTCTGCACCCAAAATCCCTTCAACCTCCCTGGTGGGACCCTCCTTATTCCTACAAAACTCACAAACTCCCTACATTTCTGGAGAGAGGGGTGAGAGGAGACCCGGTTGCACCTTCACATCAGTTCCTTTAAATTCAGACTTCAAAGGGCAGGAGAAAGTCAGGAAGTGTTTTCAGATCTCGTCAGAAGACAAGACTTGTTACAACATGAAACTCTTTGGTCGGGGAGAAAACCACAGCAGGTTTCTGCCTCTCAGGTTTATTGGGGAATGGCACATGCCACGGAGAAAGACTTAAGCAAACATACACGATTGTTACCATGGTCCCAAGGAAAAAGTGAACCCTGAGTAAAAATAAACATTTTACAACAGCCTGAGTGAAACTTGAGGGGAAAAAGCAAACTAAAAGTCAGTTGGGTGAGAAACATCTTCATCTGGGCCAAGGCACCAGGAGGAAATTCCTGTTTCAGAGCTTGAGCTGTGACTGATGAGTAAAATTGCACCACGTCTGGAGCCAGCACAAGAGCTTGAGAGAACCAAGGCTCCCCTCCACACTCGGGGCTGTGCTTGGATCCATCCCCGCTCCTGCCTGTGGTTGGGTGCCTCTTGCTTGGAGGGTGCTGCTCCACAGGCTCATCCCAGCCAGGTTTGGGGCTCCCCATGAATGTGCAGGTCCCGCTCCCAAAGGAGACCTGGGCACCTTGATGTCCAGCAGCTGGAGGGGGAGCACAAGGAATTGAGGTGTTCTTGGCTGCTGTTGGGAATCTCAGTCCTTAGCAGGTGGATTTGGCCATGTTTGTCTCCTACCCACAGTTTGAATGGTGGTTTAAGGTGCCATCAGTGCCCATCACTCAGTGGTCATTGGGGGGTCATCGTGCAATTCGCTCCCTTTCTCCTCTGTGTGCCAGGGTCGGGAGTTGATCCCTTTCCTATGCCCTCCGGCTGGTGGGGCTGCTGTTCTTCAGGATGGTGCCAGACCCCCCCACCACCACCGAGTTAGATCCCCCACTCAGGGGGCCAAATCCACCCCCGGCACCAAATCCACCCCCTCCCAGGCTGAAGCATAAACCAGCACCGCCCATGTTGCAGGTGCCTTTCCCACTTCCAAAGCCAATTCCTCCACCTCCAAGGCACAATCCGCTGCTGTATCCACCTCCCACGGAGCTGCTGCCGCCCACCACAGCTGCAGAGAGGAACAGAAGGCACCAGGTTACTTCTGATGCCACCAAGAAGTTTGGGAGCACCGATCCCAGCCCGCCTCACTCCCGTGGGAACAGTACTTACAGATGCTGACAGAGCTCTGGCACTCTCCAGACATTCTGCAAGGAAAAGAGATGGAGTGTCAGATCCAGCCAGAGCATCAGAAATGGTCCAGCTCCATGAAGTCAGGATTGGTCCACTGGCACAGCCACAGGACCATGGTCCATGGCTCATGACACCACCATCAATGTTTTATGAAGATGATGGCACACATTTTTCCCTTTGAGTGATCAGGATCTGATTGCTGTATCTCACCCACCTGCACTCCTCGCCCTCCAGCAGCTTCCTGTAGGTCGCAATCTCCACGTCCAGGGCTAGTTTGACATTCATGAGCTCCTGGTATTCCCGGAGCTGCCGGGCCATGTCAGTCTTGGCTTTTTGCAGGGCTGTCTCCAGCTCGGTCAGTTTGTCCCTGGCATCCTTCAGAGCCACCTCCCCGCGCTGCTCTGCATCTGCAATGGATGTCTGAATGGTCTCGCACTGGAAGAGAAGACATGGATGGGATGAGTGGGGTGGAGGCAGCTGGTGAGATGTGAAACCATGGTCCCAGATCAGAAAAACGTGTCATGGTTCGGGCTGGACAGGACCTTAAAGATGATCTGGAGCATGAGCAGGGACACCTTCCACTATCCTAGGTTGCTGCAAGCCACATCCTACCTGGCTTTGGGCACTTCCATGGATGGAACATCCATAATTTCTCTGAACAACATGTGCCATAGCCACTCAGGCTCAGCTATTCCCAGGTCCCTCCCACACCAAACAATTCCCACTACACTTATTTCCCTTCAGGCAATTTCTAAAGGCCATGACCAAGAGGTTCTCCCCATTATTCAAAAAACATAACCCCCACCTGCTTCTTCACACTCTCAATCTCAGCCCGGATCCTTTGGATCACACGGTTGAGCTCTGAGATCTCGGTCTTGGTGTCCTTGAGGCTGTCCCCATGCTTGCCCGCAGTTGCCTGCAGCTCCTCGTACTGGTGGGATGAAGCAGGAGGAGCATGTTAAATAGGGTTATGTGACCATTGTGACCTCACATCTGCTCCTGCATCACCACAGAGAAGCCCAGGAGAGCAAGTCTGTGCCAGGTCCACTTTGGATGGACCAGCACCAGCAACATTCCAGATCTTGCCATGGCCTGAGCTGCCACCAGTAGCCCTCCCACCCCCTTGGACACTGGAGAAGCCCAGCAGCGTCTGCCACCCTCACCTTGCACCGGTACCAGGACTCGGCCTCGGCGCGGCTGCGGTTGGCGATCTCCTCGTACTGCGCCTTCACCTCTGCGATGATGCTGTCCAGGTCCAAGTTCCTGTTGTTGTCCATGGACAGCACCACCGAGGTGTCAGACACAGTCTTCTGCATCTGGCACAGCTCCTGCAGGTGATGCCAACCCGGATTTAGTCCTTCCAGAGTTTCCCTATGGTGCCACAACCCTCCGCCATCCTGGTGTCCCTGGAATACTCACTGCCTCGTAAAGACACTTCAGGAAGTTGATCTCATCTGTCAGAGAATCCACTTTTCCCTGGAGCTCGACCTTGGTCATGTAGACTCCATCCACATCCTGCAGCAGAGATGGGATGAGAAAACCTGCCAAGCACACACCTATTAATCTAAAATTTCGTGGAATCATGGAATGGTCTGCGTTGGAAGGGACCTTAAATGCAATTCTACCCCCTTCCAGAGGCAGGGACACCTTCCACTCTCCCAGGCTGCTCCAAGCCCCCTCCAGCCTGGCCAGAACACTTCCAGGGCTGTGGGCAGCCACAGCTTCTTTTGGAAATCCATTCCAGGGCCTCCCCACCCTCACAGGGAAGAATACCTTTCCAATATCCCATCTATCCCCTCCCCTCTAGCAGTAGAAAGCCATTCCTCCTTATCCTGCCACTCCAGACCCTTGTCCAAAGTTCCTCTCCAGCTATCCTGGAGTCCCTTTAGGTAAAAATCAAGGACTTGACCTTCTTCAGGAGCACAAATTCATTCTCAGCTGCCGTCCTTTTGTTTATCTCCTCCTCGTACCTGTGGATGGGAAGGAGGGAGATGGAATCTGGCTGCTTGCTTTGGCTCCGGCTCAGACTAATGAACATTGTTGGCCTCAGACTCATAAACTCAGCAAAAATAGATCTGCCACAAGGGAGATTTATGGACAGGGAATTGCACTTCGCCTTTCAGGACAAGCCCTGGCTCCTGCATCTCCAGCACCTGGGTGAGGAAAGCCTGGAAAGAGGAATTCTGGCTCTGCTAAAGTGAGTCCTGGTATTTGCGGCCACTCCAAGCTCCTTCTATGAGATCCAAGAACCTTCAGATCCTCACGGGTATCATGGAATCTCCTGATTTGGAAGGGACTTGCAGGGATCATTGAGTTCAGCTGCAGGCCCTGCACAGGACACCCCCGAATCCCAAACGGACCCAAATTTTCCAGATGTTCATCTCCAAATATAAAGTAAATTTTCACCCAGCAACCTCTGGTTGATCCCAGGTCTTGTGGATTCTGATTATTCCCAGACTTCCTTTTCCACTGTCTTTTGTAATTCCTCAAGCAGATTCATTTCTCCAGTCTTTGTTCTAATTTTTCCAACTGGAGACATTTTATGTTCATATTTATAGACTAAAATAAATTATATATTATAATAAGAGCAGGAAAAATATTTTTCCTTTCTTTTTTTTACTTCCTATCAACTTTCCACAGAAATCCTCAAATCCTGAATGATATTATGTGAAGGAATCGTGAGGAAATCCATAAGGAAATTGGAGTTGGGTTTAGCAACGGCTTAATTCATAGAATTGTAATGTCACTGATTCTTAAGGAATTCCTTCTTGAGGAAGACAATGAGTGGAGGATCCTCCTTCAGGAAGAAGCATAATTCAAGCAGTATATTGAGAAAATCTGAGAAAAGTTGAGAAATACCTTGAAAAAGTACCACTTTTTGTCCAAACTCACCTTCCCCCAAAACATTTAACATTTTCTAACCATTGGGAAAAAAATCAATACTGACAATTATTATCAATATTTCAATTTTTTGGGCTGTTTGATGTGAGATTTTTTTCTCTGATTATTTGCCACCAGACACCCCAAACAACCTACTTTGTCTTGAAGTCCTCCACCATGTCCTGGAAGCTCTTCAGCTCCGTCTCCAACTGGTGCTTCTCACTGGAGAGACAATCCAGCTGCTTCCTCAGCCCACTGATGTAGGTCTCAAAGAAAGGGTCCAGGTTCCTGCCCCCCGTTCCTGTTCCTCCCTGTTCCTGCAGCAGCTTCCACTTGGTCTCCAGGACTCTATTCTGCTGCTCCAGGAACCGGACCTAAACAGGTGGGGAAAGAGTCAGATTCTTCCTTCAAAATCCCAACTTTTTATTGATATTTTTTCCCCCATGTGCTTTCCATATTTTATTCCCATTGAATGTGTGATAATTCCCCAGTCCTATGGGACAGGACTACAGTGGATGGGGTGGGTGGGCAAAAGGGGGTCCCCTCCCCAGTTTTGGAGCCTCTAAACAGGAGAAACACTGTGAACTTGGTGGGTTTGGCATCTTCTTGTTCAAAATAGCCAAAAAAGTCCCAACATCTCCAAAATATACCAAAACATCCAAAAAGTCCAATCACTTCCTTAAAAATAGCCTAAATCACTACATATCCCATCTTGTCGTTAAAAATAGCCCAAAACCAAATGCCAACATCTCCTTAAAAATATTCCCCCCCAAATCCCACCTTCTCCTTTAAAATAGCCCAAGTCATCCACAATCACATCTTCTCTTTAAAAGTAGCCTAAAGCACCCAAAATCCCATTAAAAGTAACCCCAAATGCCAAAAAAAATTTCACCTTCTCCTTCAAAGAAGCCCAACATTCCCCTTAAAATAGCCCATTTTCCCCCTAAAACCAGCCCCAAACATCTTCAGTTTCTAGTGATTTGGACAACTCCCAGTTCTGGGTGCCACTGGATGAGCATCTTCCGACCATTCCCACCCTCCAGAGCCCATCCCAGGGGGAAGCCCCTCCAAACCTTGTCGATGAAGGAGGCAAATTTGTCATTGAGTTTCCTGATCTCCTCCCGCTCCTGTGTCCGAACCTTCTGGATCTCGGGGTCAATCTCCAGATTAAGGGGGGCCAGCAGGCTCTGGTTGATGGTCACCTCCCTGATGCCACCTGGGGGGCATGGGGGGAAGCCCTGGCCCCCTATCCCGCCGTCGAATCCTCCACCAAAGCCACTGCCGAGGCCTCCACCGAAGCACCCTGCACCATAGCCACCCCCAAATCCCACTCCGGCCCCAAAGCCGAAGCCTCCTTGCCCACCAAAGCCTCTGCACTCACCACCAGCCCCCCCAAATCCTCCCAGGGATGTGCTTTTACTGCCCCCCAGGGAATAGAGGCTCCTGCTGCTGAAGCCACCGGCACCACCAGATCCTCGGCATCCTCCGCGGGGCATAGAGCCGAAAGTGACCTTGTTCCTGCCCCCGAAACACACAGAGCTGGAGCTGAACCCCTTGCCAAGAGCACAGGACTGGCGAGACATGGTGAAGGGTCCCCAAAATTCTGAGCAAAGAGCTGAGGCTGAAGCTAGGGAGGCAAGAGAAGCCAAGTCCTGTGGGAGCAGCTGCTGGATCCCCCGTTTTTATGGGCTCAGGGAGTTGGTCGGTGCCAGGGGGGAGTGGAGATGTCATTTTTTGGGGGTTGTTTCATTCTTGTCATTGTTTTCAGGTGTAAAAGGACGCCCTCCTCACTTTGCCGCAACCATGACCTGCCAGCAAACACTCCCCAGAGAGAAAGAAAAACAAAAGTATTGTTGGTGTTGGAGCCAAACTCCAATTCAAATTCCCTGGGTTGTGGCTGTCACTCACCACAAAGCCCCGTGAACTCTCTGATGCGTCACGCCCTCGAGGGAAACCCTTCTTTTAGCTAAATCTGTCATTTTCGGCCTGACACCAGGCACTGGGTTCATTGAATTCCAACAAAAACCTAGGCTCCCAGGCACACCCTCAGATGCACTCAGTTTCAACCTCCTGCTCCGAGGAGGGGTGACGTAGGTTCGTCCAAAGTGTTTCACAACTAGGAGCATTAGTGTTTGGCAGGGATCTAAAACTACTTTAATGTCAATAAAGACGATTTTAAAACCTTCTTAAAACTTCTGAAAGGGTTTTGAAGTCATTCTGGGTTCCTCTGAGTGATGGGTTGAGCTGGGTGGGACACATTGGGATTTGCAGAGATTGAAATAGCCCAATATATCTGTGTTGGGCCACACCCCAGCAGGGTCAAGACTGTTCCATGCCTCACAACTTTGACAGGGGGTCATGTCCCTCCTCTAAGGAACCTTTCAGGGATTTGGGGCTGTTTCCTGAGGGTCCCTGTGGGTCTCCAGTCCCTCCACAGCTCGTGGCACTCAGCAAAGCCATTCCCAGCCTACCCCATTGTTAAAACAACACAATTTAATTGCTTAATTACTTTAATTTCCATTTAAATGAGGTGTTGAGCTGCCTCCTTTGAGGATCCCGGTGTATACCACCATTAAAACAAATAAAAAGCCCCAAAACTTCCCTCAACTCCACACTGCCAATAAAATCCAGCTGGATTATCTCGTTCATTGGGAGAGGTTTGTGGAACCAGTTTCAGCTCCGAGACTGTTCACCCCGGCTTTTTTTTTTTTTCACTGAAAATATCTAAGTCAAGGTCTGGGTGCACGTCCTGGTGTTTCCTCCTGAATCTCATCAGGGATTCCTGAAGCTCCAGGATTTTCAACCCCGAGGGATTTGCAGTGCAGGGAACAGGGAAGTTGATGTTCCCCTTGGACAATGCGACTCCTGCATGCCCCAATCCCACCTGGAAACCCTCTCCCAAGATCTAGGGTTCCCCAGTTTTCCAGCTGGAGAACAGAAGTGGTTTGAACGAAGGGAAGGAGGCGGCGGCTGCATCTCCTGACCTTACGCAACCAGCAGATCTGCTCCAAAACTGAATGAACCTGTTGGAGCCCGGGTGGAGAGCAAGCATTCCTGCCAGGAGTACCCAGGGTGGCTCCAGCACCAGCTCCTGGCCCAGCCACTGGCCTGCAGCCAGCCTGGCACTTGCCCAAGCAGCTGCTGGGCCAGCAAAGCCCTGCCCCGCCCTGCCACCAAGGGGTGGAGACACCTCACTGGGACACAGGGTCGATTCCCAAATCCCTCCTCAATGCCAAGGAGGAGCATCTGGGATGCTCCATCCAGTACTTGCCAGGATGGGAATGCATCAGAAGCAAAGCCGAGGGCCCAAGGTTGGCCACTGTCACCCAAACAGTGTCGGCCACCATCATTCACCCAGCGCTGGCCACCATCCACCCACCCAATGTTGGCCACCGCCCCTCACACACTGCTTGCCACCGTCACCCACCCAACACACTTGTCACCCACCCACCCTAACATGGAGGGTCATCCCCGACTCAGTGCTGGCCACCATCACCCACCCAACTGCCATTCTCTGCGCAGTCCTGGCCACTGTCACCCACCCAAATTTGGCCATCAGCACCCATCCAGCCCCCCAACATCCCAGTTTCCTGGTGTATCCCATGGGAGCAGGGACCACCAGCACGGCTGCCCAGCAGTGCCAACCAGGGAAATGCGTAGCAGAACCAGAGCCCAAATACAGCCATTTTCACCCCAAAACTGCCCTGGGACGGGGTTCAACTGGGAAAACCTCAGATCCGGAAACTCCTGGCTACTCTGTTGGCAGCCACCAACCCGGGAAATTGCAGGGCTGGGAGCGGGAATGGTGACAGCTGGAACAACAAGGTGGGTCCCCAGGAGATCAAAGCAGGTGTTGCAGAAGACAGGCGGCACCCTGGAACTGCCGGGAGCTCCGGGCACTCCAGGATCCACGGCAGGGGCAGAGCTGGCAGTGTGGAGCTTGTGGCACCCCTCAAGCCCAGAATTTACAAGCCCCAGGAACAGGTTGACTCTCATTACTGTTGTGATGCCATTGGTGTCACCTCTCCTGCTGTCCTACTGCCCAGGGATGGGACCCTGCACCGTGCCCAGCCACAGGGAAAGCTCATCCCAACCCCAGCGCTGTAAACAGATCCCAGGGAATGAGGATTAGGGATCACTGGGGAGGTAGACCCAGGAAGGAGCACCCACTTGGACTTGACAGCCCCCCTGTGATGGGATGAGGACCCTTCTGGGGGTTACAGGGTGGGGGTGGGCCCCAAACTGGGGTAGGGCTGTGGTGCACGTAAATCCATGTGAATATCCCATGGGAATAATGACCCATCGGACATGCAAGTCCCCCTGTTTCTTCACACATGGAGGGCAAACAAGGACACCAAAATGGGGTGAATTCAGTGTTAGAAGGGTCAAATCCTCCACCAAACCCTCTTTGGTGGTGCTTAAGGTGGGAGGATCCCACGTTTTTGAGGGAAAACCATTGCAACTGGGGGGGTTGGACCCAGTAGTTCACCCAGGTGCAGCATCACCCCCTCCCCAAATTCCTGGGGGTGGGAAATAGGTGGGTTGCATCCCAGGGTATCCCTGTATCCATCCTTCCCCCACCCTCCATCCCTCCCTCCCTATTCCCTTGGGATCCCAAATCCAGAACTCCCTCTAAAGGGCCGGGATGTGCCCCAAAGTCCAACCAGGCTCCCAGGAACAAGACCACACCCCAAGCCACCCTACCTCCTCCAGGCCCCCTTCTTGTGGGCTCCCCATCTCCTGGGGTCCCTCCACATCTCACCCCACTTAAAAAGGCAACACAGACTCAGATTATGCTGTGTCTGGGAGGGCAGAGTCTCAGGGGGGATGTTGGGGAGCAGGGGGAGGTTTGGAGTGCCGGGAGACGAGAAGTGCAGGGGTGTGCGTGTGAAAGTACCGAGAGTTTGGGCGGCTCCTCCCGACGCTAATTACGGGAATTAATTGCCCTGACAGGCCCCGGCTTGTCACTGCACCCCAAAACCTCACCCAGGTGGTGGCCAAGGGACCAGCTCCCAACACGGCACAGGGACACCCTGCTACGGGGCAGAGACACCCCCCCCATAAACACCCTAGAGTTATCTATGTGAGGAGGTGCCCACCTAAGCACCTGGATTTTGAGGGTCCCCTCCATGGGAAGCGGGGTTTGAAATGAAGCAGCCCATTCAGGAGGTGGATTCAGGGGGTCTGAGCTTGGACAGACCCTCAATGCTGGAAATGGGGGTTCAGGCTCCCTAGCAGGAAAATCTGGGGGGTCACAAGCCCCCAAGTCTCCTTGGCTTCACTTCATCCTCAGACATAGGGGGACCCCCATAGGGCAGGGGGCAGGGTCCCCCCTCCCATTTCCTCCATTACCCCTTATGAGGCCCCAGCACCCCCAAACCCCTCAGCCCACTCCTACCATCCCAAGGGAATCCCAGGTGACCCCAAAAGGAACAAGGACCCCCCAAACCCGTGAAAAACCAAACGCCCTGAGCTTGACCCCATCCCCCCAGCACCATTTACCCCAGCACCTTGCATGGGCTCAGCACCCCAAACCCCTCACTGTGGCCCCAAAAGGGACCCAAAGGGACAGCAGTGTCTGGGCCCCCAATCCCAGCTCCCTCTCAGTGCCCCAAAAGGCTCAGGGACCCCCCCAAACCTGGGGTCCCTCAAAGTGGGGCCCCACCAGGTGGGTTAGTCACGGCCCCACCCGTGGGATGAGCTGGGTCAGGTCTCAGCTTACCCGCCCCCCTCCTCCACCCATGCCCCAGCCTTGGGGGGGTCCGAGGTCCCGCGCATGAACCCCCCGGGTGGGTTTGGGGCGAGGGGTCTCCGAGATGTTTCTGTGCCTCAGTTTCCCTGCCAGGCCCCACCAGCGCCTGCAGCTCCACTGCTGGGAGATTAAACTCCCTCCCCAGGGGGACCCCTGAGGTCACCCCGCAGTGGCAGAGGGGTTGGATAAGACCCCCGGCCCCTAGAGACCCACCCATGGTTGTCCCCTCCCTAATTTGGGGTGCCCCTCCCCCCATGGGGAAGGGGGTGAAGCGAGCAGGGGCTGCTGGCACTGAGGGGGTTATGGGAGGGGTTCCTGGAGTCCAGATGGCACTGATGGTGACACGAGGTGACATCCCGGGGGGTCCCACTGAGCTTGAGGGCTCCAACTCCCCCCACAAACAATCCCTTCCTGTTTCCCTGCAGGATCTCCGGGACCCCCGACTTCCAACCAGGAGGGTTCGTGGCGCTCAACGCCCCCAAGCCGTGGCCCTCCAGAACCACCCGGATGCCCCCAAGCCCCGAAGCCAAACCCAGGAACTCCAACCCCACAGCCCGGCCACACCCCCCAAAACCGCAAGGAACACCCCGACCTTGGGGGAGCTCTACTTTCTCATCTGCTTCTAGACCACCGCAGACACCCCCAAACCCCGCATGGAGCCCCAGCTCCCTCCACCTCCCTCAGACCCTCCAGCCTGCCCAAACCCTTCCAGATACTCCCAAACCTTTCCACACACCCCCAAAACTTTCCAGGCACCCCCAAACCCATCCCTCCGACTCCCCTCCAGGAACCTCCAGATCCACCCCCAGACTCTCCCAGACTGCCCGACAACCCAGACACCCCAGCCCCACTCCCGGCCCCCTTAAACCCATCAGACCCCCCCACAGCCGCAGACCCACCCACCCCGATATCGTTCCCCCGCCCCCCAGCCCCCACATTCCCGGGCGGGGATTCCCCATTCCCGACTCCCTCCCACGAAGGACGGGGCGGGGCCCAAATCTCGCCCCCCCCGCGAGTCCATTCCCGCTCCTCTGCCGCCCTCCAGCGCCCGCGAACCCCAAAATCACCGGGGCGGGAGGAACTGGGGGGCTCCAAGGGCTGCGGGGAAAGCTCGGCGGGTCCCCCAGCCCCTTAAACCTTTCGCCAAAGAACGAGGCCCCCAAAACCAGACACAGAGTCGGGGGAGTTGAAATGGGGGAGGCAGAAAAGGGGGTGCAGGGAGGTGACCCCAATTTAACCCTCCGGGGGGTGGAGCGAGCATCCCCCCTTCATCCCAAAGGCTCAGCGCCCTCCCTACCCCCCGAGGCTCAGAGGCCTCCGAGGGGCTCAGGGACACCCCAGAATTTGCGGGGGGCTCACGGTGGCTCTGAGGAAGCCCTTCCCGGTCTTGGGACCCCCCTTCAATTCCCCCTGCAAATCTGGGAGGGGTCCCCAAAACTCCCGCGGTGCGAACTCGGGAGACCTGAAGGCTGCGTGTACTTGGGGCTGCAGCCCTGCCCCAACTCCTTAATTAATTAATTAATTAATCCTCTGCCAGCACTAATTACAGGCACCAGGCATCACCCCCTCCCCCGCCCACCGATGGAACTGGGAGGGGGGACACCCCAAGACCTGCAACACCTCCAGACCCTGTGAACGCTCCCAGCCCCCCAACCCATGGAGGGACCCCCAAATCTGCTCTCAGCCCTCCCCAGCCCCCAAACCCTTCCCCCTCCTTGGCCGGGCCCCCTTGGCCAGGCCCTGTTGGGTTAATGATTAACGGGGGACAAAGTCCGCTGTCAGCGCCGATTTTGGGGGGGTCCCCCCCTTCCCCTCCACCCCGTGGGGTCCCTCCAGGACGGCTCCGAGCCCCCCCAAATGGCTCGGAGCCCCTGCCGTGCCCCCAAATCTCTGCCACCACTAACCCAAACACCCCAGGGCACGACCCCGACCCCACCAAACCAGCTGGGGGGGCCGGGACCCTCAAACTCTGCCCCTGCCACAGCTCCAAAGTGGGGGGAGGGGCCCGGAGGGCACCCAGGGGCGTCCTGAGAGCAAAGGGCCCCACAAAGCCCCCCTGGAGGTACACAGGCACCCCAAAACAGACCCTGGTACCCCTGGATGAGAGCCCAGGAAGGCACCCAGGCACCCCAAAATACATTCTGGCATCCCAAAAGGGGTCCTGGCACCCCCAAAAAACAGACCCAGCCACCCCAAATTTGGCTTTGATGCCCCAGGGTGGGTGCTTGTACCCTCAAACAGACCCAAGTACTCTGGAATTTGTTCTGGCAACCCAAAGGAATCCATGAACCCCAAAACAGACCCAGGCACTCCAAGATGGGTCCTGGAACCCCACAAAGGACCTTGGCACCACAAAACCTGCATCCTGGGACAGGCCCTGGTTTGCCAAAAGGGTCCCAGGCAGCCCAGGATGGGCACAGACACCCTAAAACTCCCCTGGGCATCCAAAAAAGGACCCAGGCACCCTAAAACAGGGATTGGTACCCCAAAACAAGTCCTGGCACCCCTGAAAGGGTCGTGATGCCCCAGGAGGGACCCTCATACCCCCAAACAGATATTGACAGCACATGATGGGTCCTGGCACCCCAAAACACTGCCACACATCCAAAAACAGACCTGGGCACATCAGCAGGGTCACATACACCCCAGGAAGCGTCCTGGTGCCCCAGGATGAATCCTGATATCCCAGAACAAACCCAGGCACCCACAGCTGTGTTCTGGCAGCCTAACACAGTCCCAGACACCCCAAAATGGGTCCTGGCACCTGGGAGAGATCCAGAGAACCCAAAACAGGTACTGGCACCCTCGCGTGGGTCTTGGCACTCCAAAACTGGTCCTGGCACACAAGGGAGGGACCCAGGCACCCCAAGATTGGTCCTAGCAGCCACAGATGGGTCCTGGCACTCTAAAACAGATTCTAGGACTCCCAAACATGCCCTGACATCCCAAAACTGATCTGGGAACACCAAGATTGGTCCCAGTCCCCCAAGAAAGACTCAGGAACCCTAAAACAGCCCCAGACTGATCTGAGCACCCCAAGATTCTCCTGGCATCCCAAAACACCCCAGGCAAACCTGGGATGAGCCCCAACACCCCAAACAAGAGCACACACC
The DNA here is from genome assembly GCA_013401135.1 of Cettia cetti. Classification (NCBI taxonomy): domain Eukaryota; kingdom Metazoa; phylum Chordata; class Aves; order Passeriformes; family Sylviidae; genus Cettia; species Cettia cetti. The sequence goes on along the minus strand of VZUI01049285.1, from coordinate 422 downwards.
CCTCCCTCTCAAATATCAACACTCCCAAATTTCCAAGGTTTTATTCCAGCAGCGAGCAGAGCCCCCAGGGGAGGCCCAGACCCCCTAGTTCCCACCCCACAGTCCAAGAGGGGACAATGGGGGATTGGAGCCCTCCAGGGGACACTGGGGGGGCACTGGCTCAGGTTGTCAGTGGAGGGTGCCTGGCGTCCTGTCTGAAGTGGGGGATCCCCAGGGAAGGGGGCCAGGATGGATGGAGGACACACCAGGGAGGGAGGGCTCAGCAGGTCAGGATGTGGGGGACCCCCACAGGAATGGGGGAACTCCCCCAGGAAGGGAATTGGCTCAGCTGGCCTGGACAAAGGTGACCCTCCCCTGCCCAAAGAACCCCCCCCCCCCCCCCCCCCCCCCCCCCCCCCCCCCCCCCCCCCCCCCCCCCCCCC
>VZUI01049284.1:70000-75299 GCA_013401135.1 Cettia cetti | reverse complement strand
CTCTGGGATGACCAATTGGTAGAAAGGTTTACCTTTTGTATTACCAATCAAACTGGCCTCTGACTTTCTGTATAAAAGAGGAGCTCATCCCACAATAAAGGGGGAACCCACAACACCTGCAAAAAGGAACCTGTCTCTGTTTCCTTTGATGTTTCTTGCGACAAGAAACAAAAAAATAAGGATCTCATAAAAGGTTACTACTACTGCAGCTCACCATTCGGTTCTGGTAATCTTCAGTTTACTTCACATCAGCCCTCTGCTTTCACCCCCAACAGAATGCTGTCACCAGTTATGTTACCCCCGCCCAAAGCTTTCATGTTCTTCCCTCTGGTACCTTGCAGTAGTGACATGTAGTAACTGTTGCAAAGGCGTGACATAACCTTCATGTTAAACTAAACCAAAGCATCTATTCACAAAAGGCTTTTTTTTTTTATATGACTGAATCAACAGGAACAGTAACTTATCAAAATAGGTAATGGAAAAGAAAACTATATAGAAACATTCTTTATCCCATGGTGACTCAAACAAGTCTTTCCATACTAGTTGCAGCACTTGACTGACAGAAGTTAATTAATCTCTCTTTGTTTTGTCAGGTTTTTTTTTCAGAATAACTAGGTTGATCTTCCAGATTTACCAGCCTAGCAACCATAATTTTGAATTCTTTGAGCAAGATACCTTTGGTGATCCATCATGCTTATGTCTCAATTCACAATTCTTCATACTCTTTCATGGCCAGCAATAAAGCTAAAAATGCCCTAACTCTTTTCCTTTTTCAAAAATCATATTATGCATATCATAGTTACAATGTCTTCTCTATACCAAGTCTAGGAGTGGAGTCACCAAGTTCAACAGTACCAATTGCTGGACTAGGTTGTAGACTGCAGAGTGGTGGAGAGATCCCATCTGGACTACAAGCAGAGGTTTCCACAGATGGAAAGAAAGAACATGGAGTGTGGTGCAGGATCACCCTCCTTTTTCTTTCATTTTGCATGATCTTTTAGTCACTAATAGCTGTGTACCTGCAAGAGCAACTTGCTATTGAATGAAAAGGTTCATATAAAACCTGACTTGGACTGAACTACAAGCAGAGGGGGTGTGCTTAGATTTATAACACGGTCATAGCACAACAGGACTCCATGGCATTTATGGGGGGGATTTGGGTTTTCTCCTGGCAAATGTTATTCTCATTGTGAGGCTTTTTCTTCCATAAGAGCTTGTCTGTTACTTAAAGCAGTTTATGTCTTCAGAAACAGCGGTGACATCAGTGATGGGTGACATCATAGATTATCCTTCTAGTAAAAATTTGGTTGATGAAACGAAACAAGTTGTTTGTAGCTACAGGACTGATTGTGGCTACTAGCTTTTTCCTTTGGTAATTCTCATTTCTCAACTTCATATGAGATTGACACTAAGCTTTGTCACTGACAGCTTGCCTATTTCAGTGAGATTCACACAAAGTAAACGTGTGAGAAACTGAAATGAGAAGGTTCTGTTGGTAGATTGTTGTAAGGCAGGAAAATAATATGTGTGTTGAATGTGACTAGGCAGGACTTGAGAAACAAAAAATCCCATTACTTCTTTCCTTTTTGCTAAAGGCATATTTGACTTTGCTGTCAATAGCACTTGTAATGGTGAAACAAAAAGAAAGTATGTACACATATTGCTAAACTTTGACTACTGGCTCAATGTATCAGTGCACATTTGGATATAAATGCATTTTTCTGGCAATGACCATACAGCAGAACTGATCATGGCAGTGGAGATAGATATATTCGACATTTAAGCTTTCTTCCAAATTTTACAACTATTTTTGTCACAGTTAACATGCCAGCTATGGATGAGAACATCCACAAACTCAGTCTGATATCCAGTATTACTCCAGATGTACTCATCTGTCTTTATGATTTACTTTTGTATTGCTATCTTCAAGTCTTCTTGATTCTTCTTTTTGATTTGCACATAGTATTAGTCTGCCATTTAACTTTAATTTTTTAAGCTAACTAGAAAGAAGGGGCTGAACAAATATCGGAAACATTTTCTTTGAGTATCCATTTGAATTAAACACCCAGGTAACATTTGACCATGTTTGTGACCCTTTCATGTTTGCTTTTCATGAATTTTCAAGTGTTTGATCTCTGTTAGGGAATGGATTAGCAAAAAGCAAATTTGTAATTCAAATGCTGGAAACTACACCAGCACCAATTTAAAATTGTATATTCAGATATTATATTTGAAATTTGAAATTCACATTGATTTGATTAATGGAGTGAGTTGCAGCCAGCTCATGTGTCTCTATATCTGCTATTTCACCTGGGGAGGAAAGCGATAAGGTCTTTTCAACAATCTTTATACCTAAATTTAGTCCTGTTTTTTTCAATTCTGCTTGAATCCTGGTATGATTAGTGCAGCCTCCAGGCTGCTCTATCAGTTGTGAAAATCACCAGCAACACTGCTATCATTTAGGGGTGGTGAGAAGATCAAATTGGCCAGGATGATATCTGGAAAAAACAACTGAAGACAGTGAAGAAGACGACTGGCTAATTATTTGTTATTTTGGTATGGAGTGTACCAGCAATACATTTATTGATTCTAATAATACTTACCTATTTTTAAAATGTACACTTTCATAAAAAGTTTGGGAACATTCAAGAGCGACGTTTTTAGATTAAATTATTAATTGCAAATTACTCACTGAGTTCTGATAACATAGATAAAACAGGTGTTCCTTTCATCTCTGTTGTCTTGCAAGGACAAGTGCCAACTGTGTGCTGTCACTTGATAGAATATGAAGAAACACCAAACACACGTTCCCAGTGAAACACAAACACTGCAGTTGTATTTGCTGTGTTTTGTATACAGGACTGTTTAAGAAGTAAAGCATGCAATATGGTGGAAAATAAAAACACTGCTGAAGCTGAGAAATCTCACAAGAACTTTTAAATTTTTTTTTTTCAGGATGGGTTCTTGATGCATCTTCTCTTACCACCCATTCTGCCCCTGGGGCAATCATTTAGCCAATATCCATGGGGAAAATTGTCTTTCTTACTATGCGCAATAACTACACAAAGCTTCAAAGGTGTTTGACATACACTAAGATAAGTTCTAATTTAGTCTGTTTTCTTTCAATAGTGGCAAAACTCCTTGATCTCTATGTTCTTCTGTCAAATTCACAGCCTGTCCCCTATCTCTTTATTTATTTTTTTCCCTTTCCCAATGCATGCATCTACTAAAAGTTCAACATATTAAGGAACATACCATCTATGGACAGTGGAGGATGTCAGAAGAAACTGACTTTCATAAAAAAGGCTGTTTTCTGTCCTATATACACTCTTTACTATTAATATAAATTGGTTTTCCTCAGTCAGACTTTGTCCTTTTTTTTTTCTGTTAAAACAAATAAACAAACATACAAACAGTAGCAGAAAAAGAAAGAAAAGACAAATGGTGATATCCCTGCCTTATTTGCTGATATAATGCTGAGATCAGCATGTCAAGGATGTAGAAGGAGAAAAGAGAGGCAAATAGATGGTAAGTGAAAATGTGAGGGCCATATGTGAATTTTTCAGAGCTACCAGAAGCAGAAAACATAACCTGAGCTACAAACACATTTCTACTCCTGAGCAGGAAACATTATTTGACATATTCCTTTCTTTCCAACTGACTTTCAGAACAGTGGTACTTGCAAACAATGGATTAGGCCTTTTTTTTTTTTTTTTTTTTTTTTAATGCTATGGACATGAATGTGTTAATATGGATTTTTTTTTCCTTTTTTTTCAGCAGAGTTCCATAAACTACTTGTGTTTGTTTATTATTGTGAAAGCATTGCCCTGACTCTGGCATTTACAAGATTTTTGGCTCAAACAGGTTGAATTGATCCAGGATTTTCCTGGTAAAAGCCTAGATAAGCTGGAATCAGCAAATAGTGTCCATCATCTTAACACATGGACAAAAAGAGAGAAGTTTTAACAAGCACTAGCTGGAGTTGGGAAAGCTAAATGTAACAGATTATCCAGCTGAAAAAACAGACTGGAAATTTACTTTAGAAAATTCAACTTACAGAGTTTTGCCTAATAAACCATATATATGTACTGTATGAAATCTCACTTCATTTCAAAGGACCATTACAGAGACCTATATTACACCTCTCCCTGACAAATAAATTTGGTCCTGTCCAAAAAGGGTACATGCACTTGTTCGGAACCTTGCTTCTTCTGTATTTCTGGACTTTTTTATTCTGAAAGCCTACAGAAGCAGAGTAGGTGAGCTATTTGGGACAAAATCTGTGCAAACTTGAAAGTGAACCAAACCCCAGAAGAATTCTCCTTGAACAGTGGAAGGATGTAGTAAAATTTTTTTCAACTTACTTCTTGTTTTCACACACTTTTAAAATTGCAGGTTGTGTTTGGCACAGGAAGTGGAAGCATGAAAAACAATGGAATAGTTTGTTCCTAGAGAATTTCCAGCCCAGCTTTGCAGGCGTAGAGTTTGAACATGTGTCAGCCTGCAAGCAAGTTATTTGACCCAAATCAGTCCTTCCCTTATTTGTCCATCAGAAGCTCAGCATCAAAGTAATCTTTACTTTTCCATACAATAGCAACTTCCAGAATACCTCTGAATGCATAGGATTGTCATGCTGAGAGAATATTCCTAGAAAGATGACACATGAGGGGTTATATCATTTCACCATTCAATCCACATTTCTGCTCTGCCCCTGACAGTGACACAGGTCTCTCTCTCTCTAAAACATACATATGTATTGAAAAACACGCACTTTCAGAATCAGGTACATTGTTAGAAATGAATTATAACCAGCAGTACAGATCTTCCACATTCTAGTTTTATATATATGTATATGAATATGTGTATACATATATATGTGTGTATATATACATATGTATTATATATGTATATTAATATATACTTGTATTAGAAATACCATATTCCTGCAGTGAGAACCTAAGAATTTGAAATATATATAGTATGTATAGAAATTACCTATCATTCAGCAGTGATACAAATAATGGTCTTTGATACATTTTAAATACCTCAGTTCAGCTATGTTCTACAGTTTTTGTCTGCTGCATCCTAAATACTTTTGCTGTTTTTAACCTTCCCCAACTTTAAAGCAAAATACTACTTTTATTTTCTACATTTAGTGCTCCCAATCTGACAATTTACTTAATTTTAAATGCACAAAATAATATATTTCAGTGAAAGTAAATCCCATCTTTGGATTATTTACTGTTTAAATAGCAACTAAATGAATTTCATGGGAAGCATTTCCCTTCATGATGCATTA
>VZUI01049284.1:30000-65000 GCA_013401135.1 Cettia cetti | reverse complement strand
GAGATGTGTGATGTAGGCAGTGCCAGAGAACTTATTTCTGCTTTGTTAAACTGGGATACTTCATTTAATGTGTATATATATAGGAGGCAAATATAAAGGAGATTCTGGCATTTTGATCCATTTTTAATAGTAAATTGCTCAGTGAAACAGGAGATTAGAGTGGGCTTCTCCAATCTTAAAAAAAAGTTATTCCCTAACTGATGAAATTTTTGTCCCTACAATGGATAACTATGGAATGACCCTTTTTTATAAGTGTTTAAAGATAAGAAAATGCTCTCAACTAAGTAGCTCTCAACTCTTACATCTTCTATAAAAGCCCGTGATTTGTCATAGAAAAAAACACAAACCTGTATTTGATCTGTTTTTACTCAAATTTTTACACTGTATGCAGAGGAGCTTGTCCTTATGGATGCAGTCATTCACCCATCTGGATCTCAATGGAGAATTTATGGGTGTGAAACTTCCAGCACTCAGCCATGCTGACAGTCAGGCTGTACTATTTGGAGGTATTAAGTATGAACCGGTGTACCAAAAGTTAGGAAAGTACTGTGGAAATACAAGTTATATGACTGTGAAAACACATGTCCACCGAAAACACACTCAGTGTTTACACTTGTTCATATTTTATGGGATTTTGTTTGCACTGAAGTCTGAAGATTTTAAATATATATATATATATATATATATATATATATATATATTTCTTTTCCTTCTTGGAAATACATTTAAGCAACCAGAATACGAAATATTGGAATTTCTTAGTGCGTGGTTCTAACAAAGGTCGAGAGTGGGGAACGGATACAGTTTATTTGTAAATTAAATAAATACATTTCTTCCATACCCTTGAGAGCTAGCTGATTTATCAGTTAATAAAATAATCATACACCACAGGCTTGTGCTTCCAATTTATTTTAAAAAGAAATAACATTGCATTTTTGACATATATGAATACAAATGTAACACTAGAGGAAACTTTGTGAGTAACCCTGTATATATATCAGCAGCCCTGCATGAATAACCTTACTTGCTTTTTCTCTGCTATTTATGGGACAGATTCTGCATAAACACTTATTTCTTCAACAATTCCTAATTTATGTGTATGACCTCAATGTGACTACTGACTAGGAAAAAAATTGTCTGAATAGAGAATATAGAATGTTTATTTAACACAAGTGAAAAAGAATTTAGTTTTAAATCTGCACTTAGATTTCACTAGTATTTACACCTAACACCATAAAACTAAAATGAAACGTATTTATTAAAAAACTATTTCCGAATTGACAGACATACTTTTCTTGCTTAAAAATGCTGATGCAGATATAAGAAAAGCAGAATTTGGTCAAATCCAGCCTGTGTTAAACGGAAGTGTTAATTTGCACCTTTCAGAAGAGGAAAGCTCATGTCTTCTAATAGAATTTTTTTAAATTTTCTTTGAAACCCTCTTAAGTTCTTTGGCCAACAGAATAACAGAAAACCATGTAGGAAGATTCTAAATAGAAGTAAGTGAATGGCAGAACTGGGGTGTCATGTGGCAGGCCAGCCCAGCAGTGGCTGCTTGAACACAATGAGCATGGATCAGAAATCCTTTGGTGAATATGGGGCTCATTCCTGCAGCCCTTATATAAATACCTGAAAAGCTTCAGTGGGTCTACTTGTATAGGTAAGGAGCAGTCCCTTGAGCAGACTGTGCCATTTCAGACCCTTGTTTTTTGCTTTTGATGTGAAATTGAACTTTTTGGCACTCCTATCCCCACTCTTCCTGTCTCCTGTTCTAATCTTCTTCTATTTTTTGGACATATGCCTCTCCCTCTCTGCTCTTTAAATTCCCTCTGCTTGCTTCTGTACAACAGCCTCAGTTCTACTTTATTATTTTTGTTTCTTGCTTTTTCCTCCCTTCATCACTACTCCAGACACTTCTCTCCCTTCTGCTAGTCTGTTTGGCTCTATGGGGACCCTTAACACTTCCCCACAACTGAGCAGATTCTCACTTTCAGTGATATTTTAAAAACTCTAGGCTATTTTCTCTTCTCTTGAGAGAAAATTTTTTTAAAAAAGAAAAAACAACAAGAAACAAACACCACCACACACCACCACCCCCCCCCCCCCCCCCCCCCCCCCCCCCCCCCTTCAGAAACTCCTCTATCTTAAACTCAGAAACTTCCAGTTAAATTCTCTTTTCAAAGGGACAAAGGAGATTGAGACCAACAAGGATGCCAGGACATACCACCCACTGAAGTTCACGGAGTCACAGGCAATTGCCAGAGACGCTTGGTCTCAACTGCTCAATCCCTTCTGTGGGATGGGAAAGCCTTCTCTGCCACCCCAGCTGTGCTGCCCTCTGAGAGTAAATGCAAATGTTGGGGTAAAATTTGCTCTCTGAGGACCAAACAAGGCTGAACTCAATGAGAACCTCACTACTGATTCAGCAGTGTCGTGGTTTTAGCTCAGCCAACAGCTCAGCCTCACACACCCACTCTCCCACAGTGAGGTGGGAATTGGAAGGGTAAAAGTGAGAAAACTTCTGGGCTGAGATAAAGACAGTTCAATAGATAATATGAAAGCCATGCATGCAAGAAAAACAAAACAAGAACTTCATTCAGCACTTCCTATTAGCAGGCAGGTGTTCACCCTTCTCCAGGAAAGCAGGGCTCCACATGTAAACAGTGACTGGGGAAGTCAAACACCATCATTCTGAAAATCACCCCACATTTCCTTCTTTATCTACTGAGCATGATGCCATATGGTCTGGGGTAGACCTTGGTCAGTTGGGGTCACTCCTTGTGCACCTTCAGCCTCCACATTGGTGGGGTGGGGTGAGAGGCAGAAAAGGTCTTGATACTGTGTAAGATGCTCAGCTAAAGCTAAAACTTCCCTGTGTTGTCAATCCTATTTTCAGCACCAATCCAAAACAGCCCCATACCAGCTGCTGTGAAGAAAATTAACTGTCCCAGCCCAGACAGGGTAGGTAGGTATTTGGACACTAGGTTTTTGGGAGAGGCTGACAAAGGTGTGAGGTGGAAGCTTATGCTTTCTCATGTGTTTCTGTGGAACAGTTATCAGGAAATCATGATGTGTAACACTGTTATTTTTCAGATTACATTCTGACAGTACTTTCTGCTAAAAATATGAATTAGTCCATTCTCCTTCAGATGAAAACAAACCTGTGATGGGTGTCTCTTCTGAAAGTTGAAGATTTCATCCTACTTCATATTTCTTTGACCAGAATTTCTGTTGAAAGCCTCCAACTGAGACTACTTAAACTGTCAGTTGCACAGTGTAAATCTGGAGTTAACCCCACGACAGCATTCACTGAGGTTAGCCAAGGACAGATCCTTCCCTCATCAATTCATGTGCTGAAGAGCACCTGGGGACCACCAATACAAGACAGCACAGGCTCATGCCCGGTGAATACTGACGTCAGGGAGAAATGCCTGAGGCAGAAGGACAATAAATAAACAAAAAGGAGAAGGAGAGTAAAGAACTAGACTGGAGAGGGAAAAAAGGAAGGAGTCAGAAGCTGGGGCTGACGATGGGTTACACATTTTTATACACTCCAAAGGAATGGGGAAGGAACAGGATGAAACACTCATATTCTACCCCATAAGATAATTCTGTTGTGTTTAAACCTGGAATTTAATAATTTACTTTTTTTTTTGTCCAAATTTCATCTCAGTGTGTGACATTTAGAAATGTAAGGATATGTTGTCATAGCTGAGTTTTTAATTTTTAACAAATGCCCATTTTATAATCACCATTAAGATACTTTGACTTAGCAGTTGAACTGATTACTCCACACCTCAGATGTGCTGGAGGCATGAGGTGAAATGCATCCAAGGTGTGCATTAATCAACCTTGCAATGTAGTCTGTCCTGTCTCACTGCTTAATTAAATTCCAAACCAAATAGTTTTGGTGAGAAGGTTAGGAGGGACCACTTTTTCAAGAGGGTTTTGCATGAGCTGTCCACAGTGCATGAAAAAAAAAAAGATATATTTAGTACAATATTTTAATTTGCAATACTTGATTAGATGGAAAGAATGTAATGTTTAAAAAAAGAAAATGTGATTAAGAAGCTTAAGTGCACAGTATATTACATGAAAATTCTGATCATAAAGAAAGGTAATATCTACTCAAAATTATAATTTCTGTACTTTTGAAATCAACTCAGCAAGAATTATCTACCCATATCAAATTGTAGCACTTGTCAAAATCAACTGTAAAGCATTTCAAGTGCTCTTCTGAATCAACAAAACAGATGTATAGCGATGTGAGGTTGCACTGAAATGGAAATAAAAGTGAACTAGATGCCAGTCATTGCCCTTAATCTCTTGAACCCGGCACTTAACACAGAGGATACCACAGGTCTTTGGGACACTGTTTAGAAGGGGAAGAAATCAAGACTGGAATCTTAATAGCATATGCAAAAACACTCTATAAAATTATTTTCTTTCTGCTATAGTAGAATAGCATATGCTCAAAGAGCACCTTGCCTTGTTCATAAACATGAGGCAATGTTTGAAACAGCATCCTGTTTCAGCTTTAGACAGGCAAAAAACTGAAATATGTGAACATAAAAAGGTGTTTAAATTTTTAAAATAGCAATTAAATATGCTTAGAAGTTCAAAAGTCACCATCTCACTCCCTTCAATAAAATGTGCAATGATGTTTATGGGATAACACCTGCCGTGGAATGAATACAATGAATATAGCTTTAGTTAAATATCATATAGCTTATATGCATAAATATGATATAGCTTATCATATTGTTAAGATTAGTATATTGTTAGATTTTACAAGGGACTTAATAGATGAAAAATGTCTGCAAGCATTGGTCCTTAGAAAACAACAGCTCTAGTACCATCACCTAGGATGTATATCTGCAGATTTATATAACCTGGTGTCCTTGGAATCATGGTGAAAATGACTGGTTTTTTTGTTGGCTTTGTGATGATGGTGCTTTCCAGGAGTGTGATGTACAAAGGGAGACTAAGGGGGGCACAGACAGCAAAATGAACAGTTATTTCTTTGATCTGTCCTGCAAACTGGTTGAGGCTCTGAATCTCAGGTAGTGGGATTTGTGTAGACTCTTGAGGTACTGCAGGATTATGTCCATGAAATGTTTATCAACATTTCACTTGCTTCCCCATTTTCAATCACATTTAGACTTGTAGAATTTTTAGAATATGATACAATGGTGAAAATTACTGACTTCACTGTTGTATATAATGAAGCCATCATAGCATAAGTTATCCATAAAGTGGTCTATTTCCACCAGCAGCATTATGGAGCTGGCATGCGCAGATGATTGTTAAGCCACCTAATCCATGCTGAGAGAAGGTCCAGTTGAACAGAGACTTCTCTCTGGGATGGACCAGGGAACCAAGCCCCATGATGGATGCCTGGAAGATTAGGCTCCTGGACTCACAGTGACATTCTTCTGCTGCTCGGTCAAGAAAAAAAAAAAAAAAAAAAATCTCACAAAGAGTCCTTGGTCTGGTGTGCTGCCAGGGCTCAGAGGTGAACATGCTCAGTTTTTTAGATGAAGATAGCAACTAAATACAAAAATTTTAGACTAATTTTAACATATCTTGACAAATTAATTCAGCCGTTTGTGGATTTCATTCATCATTTTCCTCCTTGTCTAGAGCACACAGAAATAGCAGACTATCAATTCTAGCTCTTGGGACACAAGTAAGAGTGTTTGAGGCCTTTTGACTTCACAGCACATGTGAAAATTTGCAAAGCTTGTGAGCAACACCTCCTTTTCAGGTTCTGTCCTGCAGACAGGATTGATTCATGCAAGAGAAGAGACAAAGAGGGATCTATTTTTAAATCAGTTACAACCACTTCCATAGATTTGTTTTTTCAGGATTGTTAACCAAAAGGGCAAGTCCTAATGAACAAAAAAACTGAGCATGAGATCTCAATTTCTACTTTTCAGTTCTGTCCATTCACTTTCCAAGTGTTTTTTTTTTTTTTTTTTTTTTTTTTTTAACATTGTTAGGGTTAAATACTTCAAGAATTACTCCAAATTTTCCAAATATCCCAAAAGTGATTTTACTAGGTTCCAGAGGTCAACAGGCTATTATAAAACCAACAACAGAGAGACAAGGGAATTTAAGGCTTTGGACAACACAAATATATAGAAAACTCTAGTAGATACCTGCTCAATTCAGAATAAACCACCATCTGAGTCACCAGGAGAGGTAGGAGCTAAAATGTTAAACTGAAACACAAGCAGAACAAAATATTTCTATCCCCACTTAGGTTCAAAGTGGACCCAGTCATGGCACCATACAGGTCTGGGTTATCTGAAAGGCTGCTGCATCCTTCCCCTTCTGCTCAGACTTCCATTCTTTCACCAGCAGTAGTAGCTAAGACAGAAAGCCAAACTTACTCCTATTTTCTTCTTAAAGGGGTTTAGTTTTGTGGGCTTTGGTGAGGGTTTTTTGAGAGAGGCTATTGGTGCTTTGGTTTGCTTGCTTGCTTGCTTGTTCGTGTTCAAAGGACATTCTGGTTTTGTTTGACACAAAAGTCAAAAATTCGAGCTTTTTTTGCTGTTTTCTAACATTCATGGAAGCACTGAGACCATAACAGCAAAGTGCTTCCTGTTAGCCTTTAAAGCCCCAATAGAAATATTTCAAGAGGGCTGCAGGGCCTTTAGAAGACAAAGATTTGAGCTGTGTCCCAGGAGCAGCTTTAGGCACCCCAGCATGCTGAGTCCTCTCAGCACAGATGATGTTCCACAGAGCAGATGGCCCAGCTGGTGCAGGCTACTTTGCAGCAGGACTCCAAGCACAGCCTGGTGCACAGAATATTTGCACAATATTTGCAACCTTGTCTGCACAAAAGACTACTACTTTCTCTCTCAAGCCCAGAGGAAGTCTGGATAAACGTGTAGCTGTGCCATAGCTCATGCTTCTGTGCCAGTCCATGTACACAGAGATGGAAGGGTGCCTCCAGCTTTCTCTGCTCTCCTCTGGAGGTGGCAGCAGGTTCCAGCTACCCACCAGCCTATGCTCAGGCTGTGTAGGAGCTCTTCAGTGGTACAGCAAACTACTTTAAAGATACTTCCATAGTGAATACACTATAATTCCACTAACTCTATGAGTTTTTGAGACAGTTTTCAGCACTACTTTGTTAATTTGGGCTGACATTCAGAATTTCTTCTCTGCACTGCATGTGATGACACTTTGGTAAAGGTATTATTTTTTTTTTTTTACCTGGCCACATTTCCTTTCCAAGCCAAACACATAACAGGAATAATTTCAACTGCCAGCTTTTGCCTTACGAAACTGCTGTGGTTGTGAAAGGCAAAGTGACATTACAGCTCCTGTCTGGTTTGGATTTCTCAGCTTGTCTTTATTTTTGCTTTTTGGTTTTGTTTTTTTTTCATTCGGTCTGTATAATCTCTGAAATGTTGAGTGAAATTGCATTATCTGTTGCACCACAGTACAGATATTGTTGTTCCCAAAGGTTTACTTTATAACGTTCACAGCATCATTTATTTTTTCCTTTACCCCCATTGTCATTTCTGTACAGATTTAATACAACAGAAACATGGCTTCCACTGGGAGCTACAGGTAGAGCAGTTACAAAGTTCTCTATAATTGGTGTCTGCCATGGCTGCTCACAGTAAGTTATGTAAATCACAGCAAGGACCCACAACCCCTAAAGGCATGAATATTTTTTTTCATTCAGTGCAGAGGATAACTTCAGAATCTTAGTAATAGTCCCCTCCACATCAGGGATCTCCTTACCAGGAAAAGTCAAGGTCTAGAAACCGGCCATGTCAACTTTGCAATTTAAATCCTACTGTTAAAAATGGTTAGGTAGGTATTGAACAGTAAGTCAATGCATTGTAGGCAATATTAATTTTTAGGATGCATTTTCTCTTCATAGTCCTTGCAAATCCATCTGCTTCTGTTTATATTCACTGTAGTAATTCCATCAAATCACAGATTTGAATATTTATTTACTTCATCTAACAACTCTTTAATTTAAAATGAAATGAGGTATTGTCAGGGTTTCATTCTGAAAATGGAGCAATAATTCCACTGATTTTCTAATGATGTATTTTAGTAAAAATCATGTTTTCAAAGTGATTAAATGTGAAGTTACTATTAAACCTGTTTTCTTTAAAATAGTACTGCAAGTGTGAGAATTTTTAGCCTAAATTCAATAAGTCAACTTCTGTCTTATAATTTTTTTATTTCTCCACAAATTTTGCTCTTATGGGTCATATATACCAGTTTATGCACTATTTATTAGGTAGCTGAATGAATCCTTAAAATAGTAATTGTCAACTCCTGTTATGGGGAAAAGGATTCCTAAGCTAAAATCCTTGCTCCCATTTCTAACTTAATTCAAGGACCCCCTGATGACCTATGGCAAAGCACAAGGGGCAAAAAACACCCCAAACAACAACAACAACAAAAACCAAAAAAACCCAAAATAACAACATAGAAAAGAGGATAAATGTTTTTAAAAGACAGTTGAATCTGTTCTTCTACCCTTGCCAGCAAAAATTCTGAAAAAGAAAAATCTCTTATGGGCTTGATTGTACAGATAGCCTCCTCCGACTGAATCTTAATCCTATCTAGTAACATTTCTTCTTCTCCCTCCAACCCTTTTCATCTACTTATTCAGAAAAGTTAAGCTCAGCATATGTAGGTGGTGTTTACCAAGCACTTTTTTTCTTTGTATTTTTATTTTTAAACATAAGAAGTAAATGAATACACACACAATATAGTGTTGCTAGTACCTATGTGCACATACATACACAGTCATGTTCAGAAAAGCACACAGAGGCTCTTGAAGAAAACCAGGTGTTTCTTAGCCACATAATGTTGCTAAGGCAGAGTACCTTAGGCCTGTTTTGCATTGTGCCATTTTTTCTTTGGACTCCAACACCTGCTCTGTGTTGCTTGTTGATGCATGCAGCACCACAAAGGCTACAAGGACATGGTTTGAAGCACCCTGGGCTGTAGCCATTGGCTCACCATGCCTTTCAAGGCTTCAAGGAAGCAGGAATGCAGTAGGTAAAGAGAATCTCAGGAGGACACTGGTGAGGAGATGAAGGCGACTTAAAGCCTCTTCTTCTGTATACCTTGGGGCCTTGCAAAGCATAATTACGAGGGTACAGAAGAGTACCAGCCACCAATGCAGCCCAGGCTTAGTAAATTACTTTTCCATCAACTACAAAAGGCACCTACTCGTCCCTTTTTCTCACCAGTTATACAACTCAAAGAACAGAAATGGGAGTGGCTGGCACAACTATCTAGGACCAATTCAGTGTTTCAGTGGTTCACAAGTCTCTGTTCTCTGTCATCTTAGAGGCAAAAGTGAGCTATAATCATCCATGTGTCATACATAGCTAAGTAGGGTACTGGCAGAAACAGTATGGAATTGAAATTTTGCCCAGCCCTAGTCAATGAACCATGTCTTCAGCTAACAGATAGCTGTGTCTGGTAGAGACAGGCAGCTGTGGAAAGCCCCTTCCTCTATGAAACCTGTTACATAGTTTAAAGATTACTACTCTAACATAAAATGATGCAAATAAATTGATTTTTACTTGAAAAATGTTGTCTGGAAAGGCCAGCAAAGTACCCTAATAGATGTGTGCACCTCCTGATCTTCATAGATTATCAGTGTCGCAAAATTTTACAATTAATTTCTTTACTAGTGATGAAACTTATTTAAGGCTCCTGCAGTCTCTCAAATGGCTTTAAAAATATGAAAACTATGATTATTTTACTTCATTTATCCAAAATCAATCTATTCTAGTACAATTCCTACTCATACTTGAGGGCCTCAATCTTAAAAATGCGGGGCCTGGAAGACTTATTGCCTACTGCAGTATGAACCCCAAGGCAGAGTAAAGAGTACATGATTTTCCAAATGATTCAAGTCTCCTAATTGCAGGTTGTGTTTGGAGTAGTTAGGAGCCTAAAAGGGACTGAAGGATTTCTGTGGGCTGAAGTAATATTTGTCTGGAAAATAATATTGGGGAATGAATATAAAAAGAAATAAGCATTATAAAAATTTTGCATCTCTTGGTAATTTCAGATGAGTTATGAAAGGGAACACTCCGACATGAAGGATCAGGTAAAGTTAAAACTAAAATAAATCTAGAATGAATTTGCTTGTGGATTGGGATTCTGCAACTTCCCCCCTCCAAACTCTGTATGCTTGATTTCAGTTACTGGAACTGTGTTTTCTACCTTCTTTTTATGGCCTTTTTTATAAAAGGTAGCTGGTACTCACAAAAAATTTTGGGACTGTTCAAAACTTTTCACAGTTAATTAGTAATGCATGTAGCAAAACACCCGCCCTACCTCTGGGCCTTTGGGGTTGCCCTGGTTCACTTGTAACTGATTTATTTTTTAAGGTTGTCTGGCACACCTCCACTCCAGCTGCTTCCAAGAAATTTCAGCTCAGTGTCAGCTGGGAAAGATCAGCTTCACATGCTGACATACAGAGGCAGCCCTAGAAATACTGGGGCCTCTGGTGAGAGGCGTCAGTGGGAATCTTTGCTCTTTTTGCTGGCTATAGTATCTGCCACCATACAGGACTTTTTTAGCTTTGTTTTTTTAAAGAAAATTCATTTGATTTTTGTGCCGTGTTTTTCTTCAATGAGAAACAGAAATGTTATCTTTACCAGATTTGTGGCTCATTGCATAGGTCTAAATGGTGGATGCCTTTTGCAGACACCCAAACCCTTTGTTAATAGCTGCTGAGATGCCAAAACAAACATGCTATTTTATAGTCTGGTTGAATTCTACAGAATACAAAAGAGGAGAGAGAATTATTCTGATATTTTTCCCTATGTCTGAGTAAAGGCTTACTCTGCAAGTCTACAGTTGAAAGTGACAGTCAAAAATCCTACCCCTCTTCCTAGAGATACATGGCTTTATGTTTCATGTTTTTGGTGATTATTTTTATTCAGACCTTCCCCCCCCCCCCCCAATCATGTTCCCTCCTTCATTTTTCTTCCTCTTAGATTGCAGATTAATTTTGTCCCTAGCCCTTTTCCAAAGGCTTCCTTTCGTTTACCTTCTGTAATTTTGAAGGGTATCTGAATCTTGGCCATCTAAACCAAAAGTATCTTATCATTGATGGCAAACACATTTTTAAAAATATTAGATCTAATTAATTCCATTAATAAACAAAGAAAGCATCTCTAATTGTAATATACAGCACCTGATTCTACTTAAATTTAAAAAACACAGACCGCTCACTCTAAGATACAGGCTGGCAGTGAATTCTAGCTCTGGGTAGATACCTTTCCCAATTTGTGTAGAGAGCTGAATGAAGGATTGTCATCCATTAGTCATGGTTTGATCCAAAGTTAAGAGGATCCAACAGGAAATCCTCTGTTTCATTTTCTTTCCAAACTTCAACAACATTTCTCTGCATATAAATAGTTTCAGAACAGCAATAAAAAACTTAATTTTTTTCAGAAGTGTAGGCAATAATAATATAAACTGGAATGACAATTTTAGCACAATGAAGAAAACGGGTGTTGACAGAACAACAGACCTTTGATTGAAACAATATTCTTGGTTCGTTTGGTTTTTTTCACAGCTAGATAAGCTGAACAAGATTGTCGCAATTTAGCTCTGCAAGATTACTAATTTTAAAATTGTATCTTATTTTTGCCTGTGTTCAGATACTTATAGCAAGGAAACACTTCCAACCTGCAGAGACTGTATTTCGTTAGGATAACAGACTTGGTATGTTCCATTCAGCTTAGCACCATTAAGCTTCTAGGTCTAGCATTTGCTGTCTGCCACCAGGATTAATATCTTAGTATTTTCTTCCTAGTCTATGGTTACATTTCAAGAATTAAATGATCATTCAGAAAGTTGGTTTTGGTTTATGAGCTGTTAAACCTAAAAGAGATGCAGTACGTCAAAATGAAAAGAAAGAGTTGAAGTGATATTCATTAATGTTGACTTTGTCATTAGAGTCTTTATCACTCGACATAAAATGTGTACCCATTCCTGTTATAATAATTTCACTTATATTTAAAAAAGATAATTTTTTATGGGAGACCCAGGGGGTACCTTGGTATTGTTTTGTCTTTTAGGAGAAGGTGCACTGATAAGGCTGGAGACAGAAATTTTGAATTTGCACCCCTGGAATGTCTGGCACTGACTGATGAAGTGAAATTCTCCTCACACTACTCCATTAGCAGACTTCAGGTTGGATTTGGAGGCTCAGTGACAGTTCAGCTGTTGTGCCCTTTTAATTTTTTTCCTCCAATATTAAGGATCATCCAGGAAGGAGACTGATAGGATTAAATGAACTCAACTGGTTTGGCTATACAGATACCCATTCTCTGGGATCCTGGCAGAAACCAGTACCTGCCATCAAACTTGTAAAGAAACATCTGATGAGGGCAGAAATTCCCAAGCAACTTCAGGCTTGACTGGGTTAGCTAGGCCAATTGGTAAGCTCTTTCCCAAACCTGACTTTTTCTTTGTAAAAATGATTCCACACCCAGGAATGTTATGTAAGGATTTTATTTGTAATTATGAGGTTTTCCGTGTATGTTCAGAAAAGCTCAAATCCACATTTATTCCTGCTAAACTATAAAAAATGTGCTAATAATTGTCTAATGCTAATAGGTGTCACTAGCCTTGCCTCTTATTGTGCTGTCTCTCTTCCATTGCTTATATGAAATGTAATTTTTTTTATTTTTCTATAATTTCAACTCTTATTCACCTAGTATTTGGCATTCAAGCCCAAAGTTCAGGCAAATATAACAATCATTTGAGAAATACTCACTAGACAAGTATTCATGCGCTCTTGTATCACCTGACATATGGTGAACAAGCTGATGAATGACTCAGGATTTAAATGGTAATTACCATTCATCATTATAATAGACTTGCTAATTCATAAATTCTTGGTAAGCCAATTTTCTATAAAAAGGTTAATAATAAGAGTGGAAAAGAAGAAAAAAATAGCCCTAGTGTGATAAAAAATGTAAAAGCTAGAATATCTTCACTGCCACATATCCCTTCTAATGATTGAGTAATTTTGCACCAAAGTGCTTGCTTATTGACACAATACCACTTGCAGTACTAGGGTTCTGATGGAAACAGGGAAAGACAGAAAAATCCGATGAAACTGCTAAAGACAGAGGCTGAGGTGTGTCAGACAAAGACAAAGGAACTAAGGCACTCACTCCCGACAACAGCAGGCAGGATCCCAACCACACATTTCCTAGTTTTATAGTACTTGGTCACATCCTCAGAACTGCCCACAACATGCACTTAGAGAAAACTGTATGGAAATGTTCCTGGTACTCCAAAATGAAGCTGTGAGAAATGTGTCTAAAGTCATGTCACTGCCATTAGCCTCATTGAGTTTTCTATAAGTTTCTCTGAGCAAAATGACATTTAGTTGTCTCTGCTTTGGACAAAACAAAACAAAACAAAACAAAACAAAACAAAACAAAACAAAAAACATGAAAAAAAGATTTGCTCATTTTGTGATCTTTATCTTGAAAAACACTGTGAATATAATTCACAAACGCTGTGGAAAATAGCCATGTTGACCGGAAAGAACACATACAGGCAACACTGAAATTCTATATATCTGGTACTCAATATAGCACTTATTTGCCCATTACATAATGTACCTGAATGTACACAAATGCAAATGCTTCTTCCACCTCTAATGCTTATGTCACCACATCTTTTTGTCTTAAGAGGCCAATATGGGAAAGACTCTCTTGCCCCACCAAGGCATGTCTTTTCTCTGTCCACCTACATCTTCCTGCTCCTTTGAGTACCACAGATGTGAAAGCTACCCTAAATTACACAGTGGATGTGTTTTTACTTCAGATGCAAAACTAAGGAGGCTGGTAAAGTGAAAGAGATGCATGTGTTTGCAAGGAACTGAGGGACAAGAGGAATAGAAAATGAAAGAAGCGATGCATGGAGCCTCGGTGCCCTCCCCCCTCTCCACTGTTGTGGTTGTGCAGGGAACAAGTTCAAGAGAGTGAAGTAGTCAAGTTAAAAGTTGAGGTTTTGATCATTTTAGCCTTCATTTGGAACCATGCAGGGAAACTTGCCCTTTCAATCTGTTGCACATTAGGTATCAGGGTGATTGGACAGATGTTGGGTATTCAGGAATAAAGGATTTGTATGGAAAAAAAAAAATCAACCCAAAGCTATTGTGCACTATGTAACACCATACTGGGATTATGAAAAATAGTAAAATTTACTACAATATGCTGTATGTTCAGGCAAGTTTATAATGTGGTTAATCTTACTGACTGCTTTCCTGCAAAACAAAGTCTTGCAGCAACAGAATACGAACTGCCTGCCAAGCAAGGTTCTCTTCTGTGTACATTTTCCCTTTCTGTCTCTGTCTCTCTTGCACACATACAGTATAAAATCTCAGAACTGATGTAAATTTAGAAATGGATGTTAAAACCCAGCCTGTACCTCAAATACATGGGACTTTTTTGAAACAAACAAAAGTTTAAAATATATTTAGAGCTCCAGATTTTGGGCCAGCTCCTTAAATACAGAAACAAGGATGTAAAACATTAAAAGGTGCTATGCGTGAGAACTGGATTTCAGAGTGTGTTTATATATGAAACTTTGGATAATTTGCAGAAACTTTTTTCAGTTGCATTGGTTACAAAAATTAGGCAGTGCAGAGATTATAAAAGCAGCAATAAGAGGGTATCTATGCCAATTTTTTTTGTTTACTAGACAGTATATAATAGTTACTGTTATAAAGCAAAACAGAAAGCATACCATATAACTTTGAAACAAAAGAAAAAATACAGAAATAAGGTAATTAAGATGTTCTAAAGAGCAAAGATTCTGTCTAATATTATAATGCAACTACTTTTCAAGCAATGTTATTAAGCTAAATACAAAGTTTCAGAATAGCTCATGTCTGCTATATTACAGAAATGATCAAATTCATTTCAAGTGGTAATAAAAAAAATTTATCACTGATTTCCAGAAAAAGAATATATCAAGCTCTTTTATATTTGCATGACTTTTGTTCTAGTTTTCATTTCTGCTAAACCAAAAGCTTGAAAAATATATTATGCAATTTTTAACAAGTATCACTGCATTTTTTGTTTTCCTAGGGATACAAGGCATAGAAAAAGTCAGCTTTTGGGTCAGCTGCAATGGGGAGTTAAATTGGAATAAAGTGAATCAAAATGCTTATGCTCATCCAACTGCATAATCAAAGGATAAAGATTCCACTGAACAATTTAGTATCTGACTTTTCTAACTAACCTTTTTGTGATAAATCAAAATATTTCATTTTATTGTTGAAAGTTAGTCTTAGCATTGGGGATAAAGAGAAAGGAAGAGAGCAGCATAGGTAGCCATGGGCAGTATATACAAGTAAGGCTGCACATCTAGAGGATCCTGTGACTTCACAATAAACACAACAGTAACACTAAGTGGATTGGGGAGTCACTGAGATGACAGGAAGGTATTTTTGCACCATGCTTACTTCACTCAATTATTGTATGAAAAATATTTTTTTTTTGATTTCTAAGAAGAATACACTGTCCCCTTGATATTTTGGAAAGCTCATTTTATTGAAGATTTTCTATCACTGAATAAAATTATTATAGGGTTTTAGCTTACATCACCATTTCAGGGTTGAGCTGCTATAGCTGAACAGTGGATTATAGAAATGTTGCGCTGACATTAGTACAGAGGCCAACATGGTTGCCATTAGATACTTGAAAACCTCCTTTAAAGTGACTCACTTGCTCACTTTACTGTCTTCAGGGTGAAGTTCTAGAATTGGCCAAATACTTTCCAGAGGTTGAATGCTTGAAACTCTCATGAATTCACTGTTAAACACAAGCTATTGAATTTGCTCGAAGATGAATGTAAATGTTTGGCATCAGAGTCTGTGTTGCTCTTATGGAAATTTTGAAAAATGAATGTGAAGTTGTGTGATCTTAGGAATATTTGAGGGTTTATATACAGCTTTTCCTATGCTTTCACTGTAGGATTGTATATTGCTTTTTGATGTCTGGGTTTTTTTCTCTTAACAGATGTATATTCTTTTTTGTAATAAGGTTTTCTACTTACTGATGTTTTGGAAGGAGATATTATCATAAGTATTTATATCGATGAAAATAGTTATTTTTTGGCTCCACAGAGGATGAATCAGTGTTTTGCCCTTTTTCATGACCTTCAGAAAACATTATCTTTATACCACTGCATAAATCTGTAATTATTTTGTCTAGAGTATGTGCAGCCCTGCCCCAAAAAGGCTAAAATAGGACAAGAATAGTTACATAAAAGGTGATGATGGCAACCATAGGTATGGGACAATTTCATATAGCAGAAGAAGGTAGAGAAGAACAGTTGCAGAGGAAGAGGGTACTCCAGGTCACAAATGGCATGGTGAAAGCAAATACAGAGCAATTGATGACCATGAATTGTATGACAAGAATTGAACAACCAAGTGGAAATTTAAAAGACCACAAGAAATATCCTTATATTCAATGAATGGTTGAAATTCTTGAAATGAATGGCCATGAAATCTGTTAACCATAGTGGTGTATCTATTCCCTTCTGCTCAGAAAATGCCCCAGCCATGCACTGCAAAACAAGGGAAAGTTTCCAAAACCATCTTTACTTTATCCATGTCTCTTT
The DNA here is from genome assembly GCA_013401135.1 of Cettia cetti. Lineage (NCBI taxonomy): Eukaryota > Metazoa > Chordata > Aves > Passeriformes > Sylviidae > Cettia > Cettia cetti. The sequence goes on along the minus strand of VZUI01049284.1, from coordinate 48,338 downwards.
AATATTTGCAACTATTCATTGACACCATAATGTAGCCTTGGAAAAACTGCTTATATGGTGTGAGCTAAACACCATAGGTGATTTTGGTGGTTTCTCCTAGCTTTAGTCCTAACAGTTGGTCACTGGTACTCTTCACTGGTTTCTCTTTCACTGGCAGAATCTTCTGGCTCCTTAAAGTGTCATTGGGACAAGTGAAAGAGCCATGAACAAGAACATTTTTGGGCAACACAAGCATACGGTCTAATGCCAGCTGCATAATTCAACATTGGTGTTCCTCCTGATGCTTGTCTTTTATTAAGATGTGGCTGTTTAATGCTGATGGGTATATTTCTTGGAGAACTACCATGAAACTTTCCAAAAACTGCCAGCCCCACACCTTGGTGAATTGGTTTTGAAAGGAAGTATTTTCAGCTTTGAGATTTTTGAGTTAAGCATGTACCTTTGATTTTAAAAAGGAACACAATGCAGAACCAAAGTCTCTGGCTGCAAATAAGTAACCATTTGCAGGCACACCTTGATTGTTTCTGAGATAGGAGTCTTCCAGTGGGGTTTTCTTCTTGCTCAAGGTCAGATAACTTTCACAGTACTCATACCATCTGCAAGATTTACTATCTAGTTGTAAAAGTAGCTGTGAAATATAGTTTTATTCTTGAGGTCTGGAAGAGAGCTTGGTGTTGTAACTGGTCTATAAATTATAAAAGTAAATATACATGCATGAATACTTTGAGGCGTAATGCATGTACTAAACACACAGTATATGTACCATCAAGTATTTTAGAAATATCTAATATGTTCTGAAATATAATTTCTGCTTTTTTCCCTCACCCCATAAACTGAGGAAATGTCTCTGAGTCATGTATCTGCTCTCAGGGTTTACTCATGTGCTACCAAATCATCTGCATGAGGAAACACAAAGGCATCCACAGCATAAGCCACCTGCTCCGTCAATCTATAGCCATAGGCAACAGTATTTGTGGCTGGTTTACCATTCCCTCTTTTCCCCTTTTCTTTACTCCCATGCGGATTTGTGAGGAACCAGGCTTCTCCAGATTATCTAGACATCAGTCCAAGTCTCAGGTCAGCATGGAAAAGGTAGAGGGAACAAACTATGCTGAGAGAAAGGCTGATCAAGATTAGTTTTCTCATGGATTAGTAGAGAAACAGTCAAGCTGGCCACAGGTGTCAATGTAGTTCATGATAAGGAGTGTGAACCCTCAAATGATAGCTGTTTTCTCTTTTTATTCTCAGCACCAAGGTTAGATGCCAACGAAAATTAAAAACAAACCAAACAAAACATTTCAGAGACATGGTTATCTTGGAAGATTTTGGATGTCAGTTTGGTTAAAAAAATATACACCAATGAAACTACCTTAATACAGAAATATTCTTGCTACATTTTTTCTCTTTCTGTGATGATTTTAAGTATGCAATGATTATTCCCTTGGGGTGCAAGTCTGTAAGTATATTACTGTAACTATATTGCAGGATTTGGCTGACAAAAACGCTTCAGCAATTATTTCAACTTATTCTTGCACTCCTCATCTTGGCTTTGAACATCAAGTTCATAGTCCACATTGCATGATCAGCCTTGTGCTTAATTTATTCACGGGTAAAAAGAAATTCCATTGCAGGATTTAATCAGAGAAGCAATTCTTTGCAGAGTAGCTATTCCAGCACATACCTGCATAGATACCTGATGTTATCTGTTACATATTCATGTAGATCTCAGGGCTCTATATGTAGATTCATGTTCTGTGAGGGTACTGTCATAGTTTGGAGCATTCAGCCTCATTTTCAAGTGCTGACTGTGGTGTGTGTTCATTCTTGAAAAATGAAGTTGCTATGTTCTCCCACGGAAAAAGGCCCTTTGAAGAGGACCTCCTAGCTCTTCAGAGAACATACACTGCATAAAGCTCTATTTGTATGTTCTTCAAAGAACCTATTTGCTCCAAATTCTCCAGCTCTTCCTCAGGTGATTATTTGTGTTTGACTCTCATGACAGCTAGGGAGTCAAAACTCATATTCTATCTCCATAAGCCAGTTTCACTCCATCTCATTTAGCTCAAGAGCTTATCTCTGTTTTCTTGGAACATAAAGAAATGTACCTAGTGCTACACAGTGCTTTGATTTGTGAAGCCTGTCCAAACAGCCATTTCAACACAGGAAGTGTCTGATAATAATATAGGATTTGAAAATCAGCCTGTGTACAATTTGATACGGAGTATCTGGCAATCAGAGCAGGTGATGGTAATTAGGAGACATAGCTCCAGTGTAGTCTGAGCCCTGAGGGTGGTATATGTGATTGTCTGAGTTAGTCTAGATGTTGTTGCAGATATGTTGCACTAGAGTGAATCACAGAGTGACAGAATATCTGGAATCTACTCCCAAGGATCACAGAGTCCAGCTCCTGGCCCTGAACAGGACAACCCTAAGAATCCCACCATGTATCTGAGAGTGTTGTCCAAACACTTGAACTCTGTCAGGCTTGGTGCTGTGACCAGCTCCCTGGAGTGACTATTCCGGTGCCCAAACAACCTCTGGACGAAGAACATTTTCTTAATATCCAACCTAAACCTCCTCTGACAGTTTCGTGTCCTTTCCTTGAATCCTGTCACTGATCACTGGAGAGAATGCCTTCCTGCTGGTTTTCCCTTGTGAGGAAGCTGTAGATTAATCCCTCAGTCTCCTCCAGGCTGAACAAACCAAGTGACCTCAGCTGCTCCTCACATCCACCCCCACCACACCATCTTCAGGAACAGTTATGTTCTCCTCTTTTTTTTTTTTTCTTTTTTTTTTTTTTCTTTTTTTTTTTTTTTTTTTTCTTTTTATGAACTACAAGCCTTCCCACAAAAAGGTGTGTGGAACCATCAACAACACTGCCAAATCTTCACTAGCAGAGGTACTGAAAATAATTTTTAAAAGTTCTGGAAAAAAATAAACATAATCTAATAAAATTTTTCCCTTTTCTTCTGCCATGTTCCCAAGCATTTCTAAACACTTTACAGACATGGCTTCAGTGTCAGCGTATCCCTAGTTAATCATCTCAAAAAAGGGGAACAAAAAGTTGAGCAAGAATGCCATCTTGTTTGAAGTGCTGATCCCTGTAATATAAAGAAATGAGAGTTATAAAATTCACTACCTTCGAAAATAAGTCTGTACTTAGGTGATATGACTAGCACCATCAAGGCCATTTAAGTACATAAGCATGTGTTTAAATTTAAGCCTTGAGTAGCTTGAACAGACCAAATTCTCAGGGTACTAGAGTATCTAAATCTAACTCCTGTTGGAGGCAAGGCAGCTCAGCTGGCCTCCAGTTGTTGTCTGCAACATGATAAAGCCCAGTGTCTCAAGATAAACACAGCCTCAGACATTTACTCCTGCATTAGTTGGACCAAGCTGTTTACTAGCTAGGACAGCTCATTTGCAGTAGGCAACACCATAATTGATCCATGGCCAGATAAGGCTACAACTTCTGTAAAGGACTCAGAATTAGTCACATAGATGCCAGCAACTTAAACAAGCATCTGAAAGATAAAAACTTAGCATGACAGTCCTGATCCACAGACTGTTTCAGTCATTTGTTCCAAACCCATGCACAGAAAACTCAGAGTTTATATGGAAAGAGAGAAGAATGAGGGCAAGTTTCTTCACATGTTGCTCCAGAGCTTTACAAAGTTTATTGTGCCTCCGCTTCCCCTTCTGAGAGCAGTAAACAAAACCAGCTCGTGGAGATTTATTAGAACTGAGCAAAGCTTCTTCTGGAGCCCGTCAACATAAAATATGCAGAAAACCCTGAAGTCTGCAAAGTTATTTCAGAGGCTGGAAATAATCTTCCTGTGATGGTGCAGGTATAGGAATAAATGTTCTATGTATATTTTATGTAGCTGTATATTTTGAGAGAAATTCAAGATCACCCACAAAGGGGGAATTTCTCTTGTGAGGTAGGGCTGAATGATTCTACTTAAAATTAATAAATAAGAAATGAAAGAGCAGCTTGTTTCTCTAAAATCCAAGTTGTAAATATATATGTTCAGATTTTTAAAAATTTCGTTTACTGGTCTTTGGGTATTTTATGTTCATAGTCAACTACAAGGATTTAAACAGAATTTCTAGTTTTGTTTCAATAAGATTTGAAAGAAGAGCTGTAGTAATCACAGTGCCAATTCAAACTTACTTCCTACTAAAGAGCCTGCCCAAGGAATGCTTAGCTTTTCTGGTTTGAATTCTTCATTAAAAAGTAAAAGTTTAAATTGGCAGGAAAACTGCTGTTTAAACTGCTAGTATACTAACATCAGAGAAAGCTGAGTTTTAGCCCTTGGTACTCTGCCAGGTACTGTACTACATATAAGCAAGATAAAGAGAGAAATAAAGAAAAAAAATGATGGGATGAGATAATTTTTATTTAGCCTGTGATTCTTGAATGGATTTAATATTAAGAAATAAAAGTTTATGAAGTACCTCTTGAGGTCATAACCAATGGACTTTCAAAATCTGTTTATTTGCACCAGCCAGCAAATTCAAAAAATTGTAACATATAACTAACTGCAAAGCACAGGTTTTTTGGTCAAATGATTGGCATATGTTTCTCAAGAAATATCCTTATAACTTAAAGCTCTGCTTATGAGTAATAGGTCTCTTTGCTCATGAGTGAAATAATTATGTGCAGTATTACACCACTTAATTCTCTTAAAAGTTATAGCATCAGGGGCCTGATGCTGTAGTTTGGCATTTCAACTGTAAGAACTTAGTTTTTACATTTAATGTCTCAGCCATTCTGGATCCTAGCCACCTAAAACTTGGCAGGCAAGTTTGTCTGCCCAATGATTTTTTTTTAATAGTTTAAGATTAGTAAGTCCTTTTCTGTGCAATAGCCAAAAAATTTGTTTGGAGCTAGTTATATAGTATTGCTTTTACCAGCTGAAATTACAAAATTATTCTGTTAAAAAACTAAAAGGGACAATCTGCTGCTTGTCACCAATTTTTGCAGACTGATGCACTTAGAGTTTTTAAGAAAAAAAACCAAAACATAGACAATGAAAATTAAAAATTGGACCTTGATACAAGTAAATTGTCCAGCCGACTTTACCAGTTTACACTTTACCTAGGCAACCAGAGTGGCCAAGAGAAAACACCAGAATTTTAAACACAGCTTTCTGCTCTTGCACCTCAGTGTGTCAGTCTTTTTTTTTGCTGTGGGGAGTCATTACCATTCCCAAACTGGTGTGGCCAGTGTGCCACCACCAACCATCAAAACTTCTCACAAGCCACTGTGCACTCTTATCATCCATCCTTTATAGAACCTTTATAAATTATCTGATTCTGGGGACCTAATAGCTTGACTTCATGGTCCAGCACTATACTTCAGACCAGAACCTGGGAGTCAAGAAGATCAGATTTTCCTGTGGACCTCAAGAATGTCCATACAAAAAATTCTCTCTAATGTCAGCTGTTCCTTTGCCCGAATAGTCAGAGTGGGCCAACCCAAAATGTTCTAGACCATCACCAATCCCTGGAGTGTCTGACAGTTTCATTTGAGTTAAAAAGGGAAAAGAGAAAAAAACACCTACTTCTTTGTTCTTCAGCAGGCAAATCATGCAGATTTAAAACATACGCATTTTTAATAGACTGGATTAAGAGGAGGATCCTAATCCAACTGAAGCTTATAATAGCAGTTACATTTAGAGAAATGCACATCACTGATCCTTTAATTCACTGTCTGAACTGAAAAATTTTGATAATATGTATTACTTTGATCCAAAACTAAAATAATATGTTTCAATGGCTTTTGCAGGTTAAAAAAAAATCTAAGCCACAAAATATTCAGTTTTGTTTAGAGAATTTTTAAAGACCTCCTTTCTAAAAGAAACTGTATTTAAATTTGGAATGTTGCTTCAAATTGAATAAACCAATCACTGTAATTACAATACATCTAAGTGAATGTTTTGACTGGAAAAAACATATTTTTCCTCTCTGATCAAACACTAAAAAAATACAACTTTTCACAATTTCTTTTCATTAACTCATATCTACATTTTTTCATGATCATAATTTAAAACAAACAAAAATTTGTTCTTGCTTTCATTGATTTTAAGGCTTTTCCACAGATTCTATGGTCAGGCACACACAAAGAGCATCTTTTTAGAGTCCATTACACTGCTAATTCATTTTCCCAAGTGTACAACAATGTTCTCCCCTCATACAGGTTCATATTATCTAAAAATTTATGCCCGTTTTTGCTTTCTTTCTTTAACTGTGTTGTATTTTGAGATTTATGTGACATAAAATTTACTAGGCATCATATTTCTTGTTACTTTGGGAAAAAAAGTTGTCATCAGGCAAACATAGCCTTATGTGCTTTCACCGTGTTGCCGTGTTGTTGTTGCAGCTTTCCATATGAACAGAATTCCAGCCAATTCTGAAACCTTACACTTGAGACAGCATTACTGCAGTAATATTAATGTCATCATCTCCTTCCATGTGCAGAATATCTAAGCAATGTATTTAGTAACTGCCTTGCAGTCTTCAGTGTTAGAGTCCCTCTTACTTTCCTATCTTGAATGTAAAAGCCTTCTATTAGAAAAAGAAGATCCCAACTGGAATGAGATTATAATGCAATCATCTGGTTCAGAGCATTATGCCATGATTTTAGCAGCATGCTAGAAACTCCCTCTGCTCTCAGGCTTAATGAAATTTGAACTTATTATATGGTTCAGCACAGTTTTTGGAAGACAACCAATAAGTATGGGAGGCTTGCAGTTGAAACAAGGGGCTTGTTTGCCAGGATTTTACTCTCTCGAGGAAAGCTAGCTGCAGGGCCAGATCCTTTCTTTTCATTGGATACAGAACAGTTATGCACACAGCAGAATTTACTGGTGATGGCAGCCTGTGACAGAGCTATATCTTTCCAGAATACTCTAACTAGAGGATACCCAATAATGACTGCAGCTGTATACCCACTCAAAGGTGCTTTGCCACTACATAATACAGGATTCAAGAAAGGGGCATTTGACAGCTGCAGTGCATTTAAAAGTGGAAATCCACCTATTGAGTAAAAATCACATATTACACCTTTCTAGGTGTTACTTTATGTGAAATTATTATATGAAGATATCCTGGAATGGAGAAAGAAATGGTTATACCTGCACACAACTGCTTGTTCTATTTTTCAGGCTAACAGCTTAGCTGTAACATTTGTGCATTAGCTAAATAACATCTCAAGGGGAGCTGGAGATAGAACCTTGATGTGTCCTGATTGTACGTGTGTGAGTTTGTGCTCTCAAAGGATGGTCCTTAAAAAACTCCCTGCTGGAAGCTATTGTGCATATTGCAAAAGGACCGTTGCTAAGTGCCAATTGAGCTGGTACTGTATACTTGCCATTTTAAAAGAAGATTTCATACCACTTGATTATGTTAAATAGAAATGTTTGAAATTTATACTGAATTACATCAAAATGGCACAGTAGTTACATGTCTAAAGAGCTGCTGCTACTCGCTCTCATAACTAGTGTCAATCCCTTCTGGTAGACAGTTTTATGTGAAATCATGGTAGAGCATATTACAAGTGAAGTTTAGACAGCCTTGATATAAAAAAATGCCATAAACAAATACTACCTTAAAACCAGGCCTGTGTTTGTATTAACAAGCAAGAACTCCTTTACAGTAAAGTACTATCCTTAGCCAAAAAGATATACCATTTTTTAATGTCAGAACTTCATCTTCAGCCTTTGGGCTACTCTAAGGAGTCAGGATTTTTTCTGTACAGATGATAGCCATTTGGAGAACTCGGCAAACTCTTTTATTGCAATCTAGATATATACTTAGTAGAAATAATACAGAAATTACCTTAAGACCAGCTTACGAAGAAAAAAAAGAAAGAATAATATTAAGAATATATAGTCAACATAGGAGTCTGACTGGAATCAGAAATCCAAGATCATTAAATGGTAGAGGAGAAGTGCATGCTAAAAAATCAAAATGAAACTAGATGAGCACCCAGTCTGCATGTACAAATCGGGTATTTTTATAATCAATAACTACTGATAATACATGCAGAGAAGTAGTAATTACCTTTTAAAAGCTACTTTAGGATTTATGAATTTGTAAGAAGTTTGTTAAGTAGTTCTGGGAGAGGAAAAAAAAAGGAAAACTCAGATACACTTAAATTTTACTCATTAGAAAACATATGCTTTTAAGTGTTCATTTTGAATCTTTGTTTTTGTTTATTTCTAAAAGAAAAAGAATCAGGCAAATGGAATAATTTTATTTTATTATTACTTCAATAAATAGCAGACAAATCTGAGAGGGAGACCTGAGGCTTTTTCAAGATCTTTATATTTCAGGTGTGGTCTGGAAATTCCAAAGTGTTATTTTTCATTTATGGAAAAGAGAGGGAAAAAACCCCATTCAAACAGCTCAGAAAACACTCTAGGGACACAAAATATATTGTTACCTGTGCTGGAGTATTATTTTATTTTACACTGTAATTAAATGTTCAGTTGTCCTTCCTCCCCAGTCAATCTGATTTTATCCTTGGAAGGCAACAGATAATTCCGTATCAAAGGAGCAGTGGCACTTTCTTGCATTGTCAGTCAGTTTCCTGTGATGTACCCACAACAAGATGGTTAATAGGTTGTGATGGAAATTATAACAAGTTTCATCAGCAAATGTTCTCAGGTACCAGGCTGCATTCCATGATCTACTAGAAGTTGCAGCACACACACTTATATTGTTGTGCTTTTTTTCACTTCCTAGAAGCTGAGCTGTGTACTTTGGCATGTCTCTTTGTCTCCTGGGCTCAAGCCTGGTTTCCAGTGGTGGTACCTGACCTACTCGTATGTTCTATGATAAGACTGAGACCTCAGGCTGTCTATTCTGTTACAAAATTAAAATCTACTGTGCTTGATGGAACTCCTTTGAGATCAACTCCTTTTGCAATGGATTGCCATGGCATTCTTCATTTTGATTTATTATCTATGGACTCTATATCCTTAAGACATCCCATTAAGATTGCATTGGAGTTTTAGCTTGAAATGCATTTTGAAATTTTTCTCTTACTTGGCTTCTGTTAAAGCACAAGAATATGTAATTTGAGTTAAATGTTGCTTTTGACTGGGGTCTGGTCTAATCACCTCACCCAGGGGGTGAAGATAGAAGTGTGGCTAAGTTTCTGTGATGATGGTGCTGGAGATAGTATTATCTTAGCCCAGGTTAGAGTAACTCCCCTAACTGGTTACTCCTGAGGTCTTGTTTTGTAGCAGGGTCTTTCTTATTCAAGCTGTTAGTGGAAAGAGCACACAAGTCCTCATGTGATCTCTTGCATGAACAAATGCCAAGTGAAGGTGCAATGGGATCATCTGAATTCTGATCTGGATGGAAAGAAAGACATCTGGCACAGGGATGTTAACATCCCAGGATCAAAATATTACCTGGCTTCCTCTTTTGTTTGTTTGCAGGGTTTTCCTTTTTTTTGTTTTGTTTAACAGAACTGATCTTACCATACCAGGAAAAGATGTAAATATGCAGGGTCTAACTTTTTGTAGCTTTACTCTTGCTTTCTTTTAGTTTATTAAATATTCAAGAAATTACTACAATCTTCATATTCTTTGGGTCATTGCAAGGCTGTTGTTTCTTATATTTCCTGCAGTTTACTTATTTAGTTAATATCTATTTTCTATTAATTTGAAAATGTTGCTGATTTAATTAGTACACAAAATTTCCCTTTCCTTCTTTCTTTCAGTAGTTCAGATCCCTAATCTGAAACTCCTTCAAAGGGTTTTATTCTCTGGTTCTCCTGTCATTCTCTTTTGAATGTTTGACCAATAGCTGGTTATTCATTTATTTTATTTTAACCTGAGCAAAAAAAAAAAAAAAAAAATACAGTTTCCTGCAGTTTTCACTCTCCTGTTGGTCTAAGATAAAAAAGGAGTCGTCATGGTTAAAAAAGGGTCATTATGGTTAAATTTGCATCAAGGATAAGTCAGCTACAGTATATATAGCAGTCATGTTAGAAAAGCAATGAAATTATGACTGCAAAAGAAACTCAGGGATGGAACTATATATACCCTCCCAAAAAACCTTGACATCAAGTTTGAATGGTACTTTATCTTACCTTCTATTACCACAACTTCCTTTCCCCTTATATCAATGTTTACAGAGCAAATGCTGCATCTATGACAGTAAAGAAGTAAATATGGTGTAAATATGGATTGATGACTTATCATATAAGTGAATGAAAGAGTGTTGGAAACAGAGGAATATGTAGTACATGTGATGTACCTTCTATTGCAACATTAATTTGTCCACTGAAATATTTTTAAATGTGTGGATTTAAAATTATAAAGAAAATCTGTTTTTTTACATTTTCCTTTGAATTTTTATGGTGAATTTTATTGAAACATACTTTTTAAAATCAGCCATTTTAGTATTCATTTTTTTCAAATTATAATCTTTTACCACTTAATAATAGAGGAGCAGAAGCTTTTTAAGCATGTAACAACTGTGACAATTTGATGGAATTCATTTTATGTAATAATTTTATCAAATAATATATTTCTTTTAAAAAATACCATTTATTAAAGCATTATCCACAATTTAGGTAGAATGGTAAAGCAAATGTCATTTTTAAACACACGTCCCACCTGTGCTGACAGTGCAGCACAATCACAACATATTATAGGAAGTGTTGGCATGCTTTGGAACACAGGATGACTCTATCAATAGATTAATACGCTTACAGATGAGTGCCCATCATTTTTGAGCTAGACACTCTTTATTCACTTTTCCCTGTGCATCTCCATTGGTTTTAATGAGTTTGCATGGGTTTAACTCAAGACAGGAGTCTCAGCACCTGAGTCATGAAGACACACTTGGGTGGCATAGATTAAAGCATTCATAGACTCATAAAAAGCAAATTTTGCTCTCTTTGAATATATTCAGGACTGATGTCCCAGGGAAAATCTAGTTCTGGAGACAGGGTCTGGCATACACCAACATAAAAGCAAACTCGGCATGGATATTTTAGGAAAGATCAGGGCAAATAATCAGATGTATTCCTTCAACAATCACAGATCTTCAGATGAAGGATGGAATTAAAATTCCTTAAATTCAAGTTCTGTGGATAAGCAAAAGATGCAAAACATACTGAAATACAATGAACTAGTGAATATAAAAGGCAGCAGCGACTAAACACAAACTAAAATGTCTACTTAGACAATTCCAGAAATGTAAAAACTGTAACTCTTGGTGACAGAGACAGAAATATTAGTTCTCACACTTCAGCTTCCTCTCATGAAACTCCCAAGAAGCCTTTCTTTCAAGATATTTGTACTCTCTAGGTAAAACATCAAGCTTGTAATACTTCCTTCTTTGAAGTTATTTTTTTATCTCTTCAAAGTTTTAATTTTTTTCCCAAGAATTAAGACATTTACCTGGAAGATGAGTTGCATCTTCCATTCCCAAAAGTCTAGAAAATCCAGCAGTTCAGACAGTAAATTCAGCTGAGCAGACAAGTGTCTGCACTTGCCGATGGTCCAGCTACCTCTCAGAATGAATGTATGTCCTGAATGGGACTGGCTGAGCAGGGAATTATGTCATCACAGTAGGGGGCAGGAATGTGATTTCATTTAGTCAATTGTGGTGGGTTTAGAAAGACAGGTGTCTGCCAGGGAAAGCTGGAGTTTCCCTTGGAATGGAGAATGTAAACCCCTTCCCCAAAATTATTATAATTTTGCAATTAAGGGCTTTCAGGCAAAGATTTGGGAATATGAATAACAGTTCTTCACTAGGAATATTAAAAATACAAATGTAGTAGTACAAAAAAACCAAGCAAACAAACAAAAATCTTAGAAATCCTGACAGAGTCAGGAATATGACCTAACACCCTGTTGATCTGGATGTTGGAAGCAGTCCAAATAAATCTTCCTGGAGAAACAGATGTGGTTCTTTTGGAGTAGAGATGATCCCATAGAAAAGGGTCCAGGTGTGGTGAGATGAGTCCAGTCTTCCTCTGGGAATCCAGTGGAAAACAGGCTGTCCTGGTGTTCCTGAGTCTCAGTTTTTGTCCAGGTAGGAATGGTTGGCTCTTCTCACTGGGTGAAGCATTTCACAATGGGATGATGTTATGTTTCCAGTCATGTGGTGAGCCTTAATGGACCATTAACAGAAGATATCCTCTGGAGAGAGGATGTGTTGTGGAACAGATAAGGAACATTGCTCCACCTGGTTTTAACAGCTGGCCCATTAGCAGAAGGCACCCACCCCCTCCTCCCTGGAGTTATGAGGAATGGGTTATACACAAGATAAAAAAAACATCTCCCTAATCGGCTTAAACAGATGGAAAAATAGAATAAACATTTTCTTTTTGGTTACATAACCCACAACATCAATTAAAGGATAGAGTATTATGCATACAAAAAAGCATACACGGCAAGCAAGGATACCTGATGTATGAATGAGTAGGGGGAAAAAACCTCACCAGTGTAGATTCAGAGGGACAATCACGGAAGGTGTCTGGCCAGGAGGAGGGTTAAAAGGAACAAAAGGAAGAGAGATAACGGAGAAGGAGACGGAGCATTCCCTTCCTTTCAGCTGCACCATGACAACAGGTAAGTTACCATCAGCCTCCAGTTTTAGAGGTGTCAACATTACCTTACCTTCATTTTTACGATGTTTATTAATGGAAAAAAATCATAAAAAGCCACTTTAATTTCTTCAGGGAATATTGTACACACGAGAAGTTTCCCACTTCAGATGAAAATCAGTCCTTCAAACCAAGTTGCTGAGTATCTGCCTGGGTAAATAAATCTGCCACTGGAACAAGTCTATTTCTTGCCAGGATGAGATTAGGCCTTTTTATATATAAGCACTGACTTGTCAGGAGGCACTGGAAATAATTTTATTAAACATTTATTAATTTACTATGAAGAAATTCTGCAGTTTACTGAATCACAAAGGAGGAGCCATGAACAAGTGTAAAATATTGTACATTTTTAACTAACCTTAACTGTAAAAGGGCCAGGCTTCCAGGTGGGAAATTACTTTTTCAATTAAAAACTTGTCTTCCATTAACAAAAAAAAAAAAAAAAAAAAAACCAAAAAAAAAAAAAAAAAAAAAGATGTTTGATTTGGTTTTCTAGTTTATTTTGCAAAGTTTGTATCAACCTTTTGCCTTCAATGTCTTAGCTGAGCATCATGGATACCCCTTCATGAACATGGACATTAACAGGTTACCTTGAAGAATTCTGAAAGTTCTAATACTTGAGATGAATTCCTGTTTTTTGGGGGGTTTTTTGTCTCTAAAAGATCTGTTCCATAATGATATTATCACTATTCCATACACTTTTCCTGAACAATTTTCCTGCAAGAATTTTGTTATGGATGCCCTTAATATTTGACAAATGTTCCATAAAATACTGCTGTCTCTTCAGAATTTACCATGTTCTTTTCCTTCCTTAACTGCAGACAGAATATAATTCTTTTAGTGGTCTATATGAATATTCATAAGTGACAAGTACTCTGAGTTCTAAAATATCGGATCGGGAGGTTTTACAATTATTAGATCAGGGCTTTTCTCAGTTGTACCCTGGGATTAAAATGTCTTTATTGCAGTGCAGTAACAGAGGAAGAACACAAGATTACAATAGATTTAACAAAAAAGCAGATAACTTTGCATTATTTTTCATTCTTCTTTCAGTCGCCATCACAAGGATGGAGTCATGCTGTGACATTCTTCTCTGGGTATTGGAACATGAGAATGATATACTTGACTTTGAATGTCTCAAGTTTTGTAACGTATAATAGCTGAGTTTTCCTTCTTTCACCCTGGTATTTTGCATTTTGATAGGCAAGTGCCACTTCACCGCTGAGGCCCTTCTGCTGACCTTTAACACAGCGGGTAGTTCCAGCAGTGCAATTATCACTATGGGTTGTGGTGTCCTGGAGGAAGTCAGCATGTGCACATGTATAAACTGGGATATCAAGGATGTAAAAAGCAGAAGAGCACATACCAGGCAAAAGAAGTCATTTGATCATGACAACCCAGTCAAGCCAAAGTCAGAGTGATGGTTATGTCAGAAATTCTTGCTTAACCTTCTTCGTGCATTTGAGTGAAAACGTCAGAGGCAACGATTAATGTGACCCCATTTTACTTTCTCTAAAACTACTACTATTTCAAGCTCAAAAAGTTTTGCCTACTGGTTGAATAACTGGAAATCAACATACAGAAATATGATTTACCTGCTTGATGCAGTTATTAAGTTTGATCTTGGCTTACACCTGACCTTTCACCACTGAAACTGGTTCTTACACAGGTCATTGTTTCCAAATGTGGATGCCTAAAGCATAAATAAATATCAGGGTGTTCATCCTTATTTTATAGAACTACTTTGTATGAGAAAACCTCAGGATTTTACCTTCAATAACAAGAAAATACCAATAATACAAGTCTCAGTGAGTTATTACTATACCATATTCAGCAAAGAGCAATCAATGTGCACTAATATAAGTAGAAGACTGCCCACCCACAAAAGGTTGAGCAAAACAGATATAAATGTCTCCCATACTGTAGTTTTTGCTATTGCACTTCTAGTTATCAGTACTGGTGCTAAGGAACTGCTCTCAAAACTTGCTTGAACTGATAACACTGTTTAAGACAGAAGCATATGTGTTAAATGAAACTTTTGCCTTTATAAATATAATTCAAAAAGCTTGTGGGTGTCTTTTTTCTTTAATTAGTAGCACACTTTAGAAGCACATTTGATAGACCATCTTTGCTTTTGCTTTCCTTATCTTCACTATTTCTCTTTTCTTTACTTGGTGACTGCTGTTGTCATGTAGTTCAGCTTCCCAAGTTACAACCCTCCTCCATCTTCTTCCTCTTATCTCTCCAAACAAACAAACAAACAAAAAAAAAAAAAAAAAAACAACAACAACAAAAAAAAAAAAAAACAAAACAAAACAAAAAAACCCCAGAGCTCTGCTCACTATATTTTTTCCCAAGACAAGTTCATGTTTTTTCAACATACTGCAGGAGGACAGCTTGTGCTGATTTTGCTGCTTAAATATTATTTTTCATAGTTTCTCTGTTTATTTTTCCAAATGTGCTAAGAGACCTCCCAATGAGATCCCTTCTTCCCTCTTCACAATCTTCCCCTTAAGAATCTAAATGCTGCTAATATCTCCTAGGTAAAATCCAGCCACTGTGTCCACATCAAGTCAAACTGAATTTACTCCATGCTCTGCAGCTGTTCCATTGTCTCCTTTTAACAACACAAGATTCTGTTTGTTTTATTTATTTATCATTTCTAAGTACCAGGCTTTCTGGCAAAATGTTGCCAGCTGGAAGTTACATGGAAAATGTTTAGCACAGCTTTAACACATGCTCCAGAATATGTGTACACTCATTTCATTCTTGGTAAATCAGCATTTAGGGAATATGGGGAAATAGGCTGTGAAATACTATCAGCTTGTCCTGAGCTAGGCTATTTAATAAAATCTCTAGCAAATTCAAATGGCAGAAACTCTTCTGAGTCATTAGTGAATGCATTTTCTCTTCCCTGAGCTATCAATATCAAAAATATCTTAAGAAACTATGTCAATGAAAAATGAAGGGAAATAAAGAGAAAAAAAAATAGATATTTCTGATGAATAACTATCATCCCTGACTGTGCTAAATCACATTTCTAATCTCTTTATTTTGGGCATTTATTAGCACTTATTTCCCTCAGTTAAATAAGAATGACACATTATAAATAATGTTTATGCCTCTAGGAGTTTATGTAGAGGATATTCTGTTTTTCTGTAGCTTTTGCCTCATTCAGAATTAACTAGTCAAGCTCTCTGTTGACAGTGCATAAAATACAGAAATAATGAACAAAACTATCAGTATCTATATGAAGATGCTCAGATTTTGAGATATGGGGAGTTACTGTACGGGGAGTCTCACAGATGCCCTCATCATTGCTTGGTGCAACAAGAGTTCCAGTTTCAATGTCTGCTGCCATGTCCCCAAATCCGTCCAAAAGAGATCTTCCACAGCACATTATGCAAGCCCATTAAGAGTAGATTCATCTTCCTAGACAAATAAGCCCTTACATTTAGGTCGAATTCCCATCTGTGAACCACAAAAAAAACAGGCTTTGGAACCGACCTCAATTTTGAATACCTTTACAGGCAACTCTACATTTCATGCATCCATCATTAAGACTTGGAAATAAAAAGGAGAAAAGTATAAAATGCTGGTGAATATCAAGATCTTTTCACTACTAATTTCTAATTGATTTTTCTGAATTTTCTGGACTCCTATGTAAAATATACTGACCTTCTATAATGATGAACTATGACATAGTTCTTCTTCAGTAGGAAGAGTTATTCCCACAGCATTTCTCAGTAATAACACTGTTCACCAGGATACATTTGGACAGGAGCACAGCTGTGACAGTTAACACATTCGTGATAGTTTGGATCCTTTCTGCTTAGACAAATCTTAACTAAAATTGAAACATATGTCATTCACCTATGTATTGAGCATTAAAGTCTGCTACAGTCCAAAATGTGAGTCCAAATAAGAAATGGAATTAAAATAAATGTAATGTATTAATTTCTGGAGCTATCTCAATATATGTCTGATTCCCCACTTCAATTGAATTTATACTTACAGTTCATAATTTTCTTCTTCCCTCTCTCTGATCTTCCTCAACATTGACTCCAATGATTTAAGGAAGATTATAGAAGAGCAATATGGACCCAAACAACTGAGGAAGAAAATAAAACCATGGAGTGTTTCAAATGTATGTAAGGCAAAAATGGCCACTCAAACACACAAACTAATTTTTAGCTACCTATATAATGATCAGTATGAGGTGAATGTTCAGGACAGTTTGAATCAATCCACAAAAGAATTCAAAACAATATGCATAACTAATCAACATAATAATTTTTTACATATTATCTCTGACTTCAGACTTCTCATGTCAAGCCATCAGAAAGGATAGTTTTGTTGCATTTAAACCTCAAAATGTAACATAACTTAAAAATTACATTAAGTTGTGACAAAAGGTCTCTAGAAAAGAAAATATTAATCCTGAAAACCGCTGCTGTCTTTTGCATCTTAAAATCCCCAACTTTTTTTCTTGAAATAATCTGGAATAATAACTCTCATCCTATATTACATTAAGCTATGGTGGTCACAATATAAGAAAGATATTAAACTATTAGAGAGTGTCCAAAGGAGGGCAATGAGGATGGTGAAGAGCCTTGAGGGGAAGATGTATGAGGAGTGGCTGAGGTCACTTGGTCTGTTCGGCCTGGAGGAGACCTCATTGCAGTTACAATTTCCTTGTGAGGGGAAGAAGACGGGCAGATACTCATCTCTTCTCTGCAATGACCAGTGACAAGACTTGAGGGAATGGCCTGAAGTTGTGTCATGGAGGCTTAGGTTGGATATTAGAAAAATGTTCTCCACTAAGAGGGTGGTTGGGTACTGGAACAGGCTCCCCAGGGAATGGTCACAGCACCAGCCTGACAGAGCTCAAGCAGCACTTGGACAATGTTCTCAGGCACATGGTGTGACTCTTGGAGTTGTCCTGTGCTGGGCCAGGAACTGGACTTGATGATCCTTGTGGGTCCCTTCCAGCTCGCCAAATTCTGTGATTCAGTGAAGTGTCTTTTGAAGAGCGCTCATCTCCATACTTGCTTTCAGGTTATGTACAAGTAGTACAATATTCATCTGGACCCCCATCTATGCATCTTTGAACACAGAGAAGAAAAACAGCGTTAGCTCCACCTCAAGACATTTGTGTTTCCTAGCTAATCTGTGGAACAAGACTAAGCCTCTATATGAAAAAGGTGGAAGGGGGATTTAGCCAGCAGAACTGCAAATTTTACCATGAAATTAACAGCAAGGGTTGTTATAACATAGAATCTGGATAATCATTACACAGATGATAACCAGGTAGAAATTTTCCTTCAGAATTAAGAACAGCCTCAAAAATTTGCTTGTTAGCTACGGAGGCCTGTTTGGATTGAGTCAACAGCAAACTTCAATGAAAGTAAATCATGAAAACAAAATTCTCCGGAAGCAAATTTCCTGTGTGACAGCAATTTCTTTCAGAAATAACAAGCTGTGCAGGTCAATACATCAATAGCTTTTTATAATATTGACTAATAACAATGACAATAGCAGTAATAATAATAAATCCTGTCTATAGAATATTTAAGAAACACAACATTTCATTTAAGTGGTGAATAAACCTGCAGTCCAGCAAGAGTTATTCTCTTAATGCCTGATCCTGTGTTGGACTGACAAAGATCACTGTCAATTACCATCACAGAGCTGTTTGTGC
>VZUI01049284.1:17500-27500 GCA_013401135.1 Cettia cetti | reverse complement strand
AAATTAAAATAAAGCATAGATACCTATTAAATATAGCCCTTCAGATTAAAGTCGAATTGTTGCTATGAGAAATGCCTTATTCTACAGAGTAAGGTAGATAGATTTTGCATATTGATTACCAGAAATATGAATTACTAAATAGTTAAAACACAATATCTAAAGATATAAATAAGTACCAGATATCTAAGAGAAGACAGCTGGGGTTTCCTGTTTTAAGATTGTAGCATTTAGTATATTTCAGTAAGTATTTCTTTCCTGTTTCTCAGAAGAGTTTCTTGAGTGTATTTGTACAGTTTTCTAGAGAATGCTACATAATAAGTGCCATAAATTATACATTTCTGAAATAATCATTTGAACTAGATTTCTACTTTTGTAACATTTAGGTAATAACCAATTACAGAATACGTTTCCCTGTTATAAATACTAAAAATTTTATTTCCTTGCTCCTTGAAAAGGTAATAGAATTAATATTAAGCAGTCATTTAAAAACACATACTATCAAAATTAATGTTAAATTAAAGAAATTCCTTGCATTAGACATTTAAATTTAATGACTATTTAAGGGGAAATATAAACATGTTTTTATCGTGTTATTCATTAAAGAATTATTTCATTTTGCACAGAGTTGTAACTATTGCCAATTAGACTGCTTGCATTAAAAGACACTCTAGTTGGGACGTTGTCTGAATGATATAATTCCCCATATTTTTACTAATGAAAAGTTTAGATGACAGAATACATTATGCAAAAGTTCAAGCTTTATGCCTACTATCCTTTATTTATTCACACATAGAATATGTACTTTATTATGTTAATCAAAATGCTACCTATTTTTTCTGAGTAATGTATCGCAATTCACTTTCGCTTTGATAGAACACTGCAAGAAATTACATCTACTTCATCCACAGAAACTCATCCCTCTGTCTCTTCCTTTCTCTCTTTCTTTATCTTTTTAAACTTGTTGACTTATGGTATGTGAGCTGTTAAAATCATGTAGACTTACAAAGATCTTCATTTACAAATGGAAACTGAAGCAGAAAACTTCTGACTTTTTAAATCCTTGATATTTAAATTGCATTTTCATATGTATAGAAACAGTTCAGTAACACCATTTTAAGTAATCCTTTAGTTCAACCTTTGTCTTTCTAGTCTAAACATTTTTTTTATTTCTCTAAAGTTTATCTGGACTTTTTCAATATGATGTATGTCAAGGAATCAGCCTAAATGATAAAAGCAGGAAGGGAAAGTCTGCAACAGCGAGTATTTATATTGGCAAGAGCTGACAATTTTATAGAAGAAAAAACAAACACCGAGGCTGTTCAGTTCTGAAATGAAATCAACTTCACTTCATTTCTCTCAGGAAAACATCATCACATGAAATTATATAAATCAGTATTGATATCAGTAAGCTTCAAACTAGAAGAGACAAATGCACTCTGCAGCACAGTAATTCAATGGCTCCGAGTCAAGTTTACTGTTGTCTTGTTTCGACTAATCATTGTAAAAATTCCCTGTGAAATAATTATCCCTAAAACAATCAAGACAGTATATCTCTATAAAGGAGAGGATCGATTTAACAACAAACTCTAGATTTATCTGTATTGATTAGAGGGCATTCAGTGTAATTTTAGTGAATTATGTTTGGCTTTCATTTCCCAGTAGAAATTTTTCTTGTGATGATCAAAAGGTAAATTACAAACTACTACATGGTCTTTTGTGTGCCACCGACATAACATCCAACTATTACTTTTCAAAGAAACATTGATGTAAGAAAGGAAAAAATATTGGGGATTTTTTATACATGATATCTTACTATAAAAATCATATGACTGAGTTTATAGCACTTACCTAAGAGCCTGATGTCATCTTCTCAATTCATTAATAGAGAAATCAGGACTGCACTAAAGAGTCTGTGCTAAAGGAACAAATCCAAGATCATCTTATGAGAATAGAATTAGAAAGATTAAGAAAGTAATATGATTTTTCTTCTTAAATAGGAGTAATTTCAAAGCAGCTGTTAACACTTTCATGTCTGAAACATTCTTACTGGCACAAGGGAGAACTAAAGGAATCAGACAGATTCAAAGACAATTTAATGGAGCTGTAAGTCTGACACCACTGCTGATACAATTTAATTAAGAACTAATTAGAACTAAGAAGGCTAGTTATTTTGTCAACTGCACATGTGTTAGTTCCAGTCATTTTTAATCCAATGTAACAAAGATAAAGAGTCTAACTTACTTTGTTTAGTTAATAACATTAGGCCAGAAGGATCACCTAGTCATTTCATGTTACCCAATACATTGCTAATATAAACAATGTTTAATTACAGTGACTACTTACTCCCATGAAATGACCAATTAGAACATTTGCTGATTCTACATGTTCACTGTTAGAGACATTTCCACAGGCTTTCTGTGGGTTGTATTCAAAAATTCTACCTTGGCTGATAGGAAGCATAAGAGCAGAATATAAGAGGAAAAAGTTTTTAAGAAGCACAAAGGACATTTAAATTCTGAAACAGAGTTTCCATGCAAAAATAAATCAAATTAAAATATACATTTTAGTATTCCCTAGGAGTATGTAATATTGCACATTTATATGCTATTCTTGTTGAATCAAGCAGATCATACAGTGTATTCAAGACTCATATAATAAAGAAGGCACGTGTTAGCATTTTAATATTGAGACCAACAAATATAGAGTGATTTGAATTTGCTTACAAACTGATTCATTGACTATAATCTCTACCTGGTAGGAATTATGCCAGAGTAGTCTCTTTTTTTTGTTCTTTTACTGATGAGTCAGTAACTTCCCCCTGAAATATTAGTCCAGCGTGTGCCAATGTTTTGTGAAGTGGTAAAATCTGGCAATGATATTGACAGCATGTGTAAACTCAAATTAAAATAGAAAAATACAATAAATGAGAACAAACTCTTCCTTGTCTAAAGAAAAATTGCTGACACTGTAAAAATTGCTTTTTAATGATTGAATTATTATCCCTTAAGTAATCATCCTGAAAAATTTGCTAGTTATGTTAAAGTAAATAACAGTACATCAGTATGTGCATTGCCAAATCTAATTAAGGCAAAGTATTAGAAGTACTGGAAACAACGAGACACAGTTATCTAGACAACTTATATAAAGGAAATTAATTTACAAGGATTGCAATCAATGCATATATCATAGCCAAATAAAAATTGGATACTACAGAAGTATCTGGAAATATTGGTGTTACCAATAGCTCTGCAGGTGTCTAAAATGCCACACATGTCAGTGCAAAGACTCAATCCTTCTCTCACATCATTTAGTTCAAATGTTGTCACTCAGGTCAGTGTGATGGTGTCAGGTGCTTTTCTTATTCTTTTTAGGCAATGTCCTAAACAATATTAATCTACTTACATGAAAGTTTTTCCTTTGAATAAGAGGCAGCCTGATAATCTGTATGTCTGACCACTAGAATTTGAGAGAATTAAAATGTAGCTTAAAACCCACATCATGCAAATAATTACAATTTGCTAAAAGCTAAAACCAAAAATTAACAAATGTTTTCTTAAATTAATTGCAGTATGCTGAATGTACCCTACATTGTCTTGTGCAGGATATTTAAAAATGAAATATATTATGAACTTTGTCTTATTGTAATTAGATTAATAAAAGAAAATAATTGAAAGTCCTTTTTTTTCTAGAAGAAAGAGATAGAAATTATTAAACTATCCAGAAAAGAGTCAAATCTTTTATACAGAAAACAATTCCTTGAGCTGAATTGCAATTAATCAATAAGATGGTTATTTTTCAATAGGTAATAATTGTCTTTATATAAACCAAAAATATTGTTTGGGATGATTAATATACAATGCCACATTATGCATTTGGGAGTGTCAATGCATAATTCTTAGTTCTAATGTTATTATGTAATTGAGAGAACATGTTCATTTGCCCTAATAACTACTAAGATGCACTTAATAAAATGAAATGTAATAATACTTGTAATTTAATCTATTCATGGAAGTAATTTTAAAAGTCTAGCATTCTCCTTAATGTGGATAACATTCATAATTTATAAAGTGTTGTGATGCAGAATTGACAATGCCATTGTTTTTTACACTTTGAGATGAATCTGCAGGCTTCATTATCTGCATACCAACCTCAGGATTATCAAGGGCAAACAAAAGATAATTAACACCAGAAACTGGCAAATGCAAGAGATACTGAGTGAGGTTTTTCATTTAATGTAGAACCTTTGAAAACTAGGAAATGGAATAACAGTTCAAAATCTTTTTTTCCCCTTTGTAGGAAACTATTTCAGTATGTTTTCTTTCCTACATTTTAAATATCATGGGTTTTGCTATAAAATTATATTAGCATGTTCAGCCTTAGATACATTCAGTAAATGAATGTGTTCTGACAAGTATTTTTTCCGAAGTACTAAGTGTTCATTTTCTGTGGTTTGGTTGTTTTTTTTTTTTCATCTAGAACAGTAGATGGGTAACTATAGTATACATTTTCAAATTCTATGTTTCACTTGCCCACAGCAAATCTGTAAATAAATAACTTAACTTCTCCTTGCCTCATTGTGTCATTTTCTAAGGATGAAATCTTCTACTACACAAATTTGATTAATGAATAGGATATATTTTTATGTTAATAGCTTGTAGGAAAAAATATGTGAGAGTGCCTTGGGCATCTTTATATGTACTCACAGCAGAACAATAAGCGTTTACTAAATGCTGATATAGACCTGAGAGAGTATATTTCATCTGTAAGAATCACTGACATATTTCCTTTTAGTTTTTTGAACCAGAAGTCCTGACTGTGATTCTGCATTGCACTCAAAAATATTTGCCACGTAACTTACAATTTCAGAAATTAACCATTGAAGATCCTGCACAAAAAAAAATATTTTGAATGCAAGGCAAAGAAGCATTATATGATTAGACTCTAATCTGTGAATGAACACATTTCTAAAAAAGGTCCAGGCAAAGTCATTTTCCAAATAGAAATGCAAGACAATGACATTCAGAGTTTTACAGAATTTAGAGATGTTGATGACAGACTAATTCCCCACACGTTTCTTACATAAGTTCTTATTACAAGGGAATGTGATTATTAACCTAAGAGCTATCCATGAAAGATTCAAACATTTGTGTTTAAAGATCTTGGTGTATTACCATACCTTCACTTTTTACAATTTAGAACTGGAAATGCCTTTTAAGTAACTAACCCAAAATGAAATACAATCAGTAGGAGCTTGTTTTCCACCCAGCACAGAGGGCTGAGAGCACTCTTCACAGGGATCATGGTTGCACTCTAAGACTCAAGCTGCAGGATAACTTGATGAGTCCTGTTCTCTTCCAGAAGGCCTGATGCCAGTTTTAATGGTTCCTTCATTATTGTGGTTGTTCCTTATTTCTACTTGCCAAACCTTTTTCTCTTGGTCCTGATTCACCCTGGACAGCGACAGGCACTGAAGGTGCATGGGACAGGGAAAGCCATATGAGCACACTGGCCCCCCCGAGACAGGGAGAGGCTGAGGCCAAAGGCTTTCTCTACATCCTTGGACATCCAGACAAGTATTAAAGTGCCTGAAATCCCACATCAACTACGTGGTTGATGAGCAGTTCAAATGAGTGTAGAGCGTGCCTTGAGAGCAGCAGGGCATGTGGTACCCTGGTGTGTGTCAAGCACAGAACACTGCACAGGCAGAAAGAAGAGACTGTGTCACTAGGCTCAGCCTCACATCAAGTACTCTGCACTGTTTTGGACAACATAATACACTATAATGTGCCCAAAGGAGGGCAGCAAAGATGCCAAATGGACTAGAGTGCATGACTTATGAGGAATGGATGAGGATATTTTGCTTATTCAGCTCAGAGAAGAGGAGGGTGCAGAGTGATCTCATTGTCTACAACTTCCTCATGATGGAGAGAGGAGGAGGCATTGATCTCTTCTTTCTGGTGTCCAGTGATGGAATGTATTAAAGCTACATAAGGAGAAATTTAGAGTGGATATTATAAAAGCATTTTTCACTAAGGGGGTAGTCAAAGACTGGAACAACCTCTTGAAGAGTTTGGTCATGGTCCCAAGGCTCCAGTTGGTGTTCAAAAAGTGTTTGAATGATGCTCAGCCTCATGGCTTATATTTTTTAACATGTTTTAACTTTTAGATTTCCCTATGTGGAGGCAGAATATGGAATCAATGATCCTCATGAGTGCCTCCCAACTCATGATACTCTAGGAATCTATAATTCTAAGTACCAGGACTCTTCAGGCACCGAGCTGTCATTCTTTGACTAGTTGTTATTCTAGTTTCTAGATGCTTCTGAAAAATAGAGCTCCAAACTTTTCCCATGCTCAGCAAGAAGCTTCAAAATTTAGGAAAAATGAAGAATCAAGATGCTAAAACTCCTAAATGTTATGGTGTTCTAAAATTTTTTTTTTAATTAAAATTCCTTTTTTAAGGACATTGGCTTCAGTTCTGCAAATAGTTGTATAAAAGATTTTTAACCTAGAGGTCTTTAAATTAAATATATCATGGCTGGAAAAGAGACCATGTAGTTTTGAATTAATAGAGAATATCAGTTCCCTCACATAAATTTATTTATTTAAAAGCCCCCATCCTTTTCATTGAATTCATCTTCTATTATCCCCTTCCCTTGAAGAAAAAAAAAGGTATATCCTCTACTATCTGGAGATTACTGTAAATACATGTTATGGAATATGATACCTTTTTAGTTACACAGAGGAAAACGCAATCAAAGTAGGTGCAGCTTGATCACCAGGTGACACAATAAAAAACACACCATGCCAAATGGGGTAGTGGGCAGTAATTACAATCTACTGCTCCTCATGAACCCACCCTGCCTCCTGAAGCAGGAGAGGCAGCCTATGTTTATAATGTCCAGAGGACGTACAGAGACAGAGTAGATAATGTAGAGCTTCTCCTTTACAGACATATTTCTGTCTTTTGTGCTTTATCCTTCCAACTTCTACTAGGACTACCGGTAATAAAAATAACAATGAAATTATAATAACAATAATAATGGAGCCTGCTTGCTAATCTTCACATTTATTATGGGACTTTTTTCTGAAAAGTTTTCTCTGGACCTATCCTCCAAAATTTTCCAAATCTTTTAAGTATCTGTTCACAGTTTTGTTTTAAGTGATTATTAGAGACCAGAATTTCCAGAAATCTCTGGTAAATAACAAGAAATACTCAATGCTTAGCAGCTGAAGTGAGTTAAAGCAGCATGCACTCTTGTTATTTATATATTTTTATATTTTACACTGTATTTAACATAATATCTTTTTTATGTAGTTGTATTTTCTACACATTTAGTTTACCAGGATATATGTTTTGAAAATGCATGTAGTTCTTTCTGGAATGGTGCAGTAGTTAGAAGACACAGCAGTACCTGGTCCGCTGTGCAAAACTCCCATCTGTGTTAAGGGGAATTTTTGATGAAATGAGAACTACATATAATAAAATGCAGATATGAGAGATGTGTTAACAGCAGAATACTAACAAAATAGTTTTGTGTACATGTGCATATGAAAAAGCCAAAAGTTTTTTGTCAAAATTTGAAAGACTAATAGTTGAGATTACTAGATCTGAGTTGAGGTCACTGGTTTTGTTTTGCCTGATCACTTTTCTAAGAGAATACAATACTACTTTTTCTGCCACTGAGACCCTGCTATTTAAGGTAACCTTCCAGTCTGGTGAACTGATTGAGCCATATATAAAGTCTCACATACAATGATTTATGCTATAATTTGGAGTTGGTTACATTCATTTCTGCAAATACCCAGACACTAAAGCACTAGAATACACATTCAGGAGGGACCTATATGCATCTTACTATGACAGTTCCAAATCTATATTCCCTGTATGGATGAGAACCTCAGAGTGACAGAGCTTCATCAGGACTAAAGGAGCTTCCACAAACAGGGTGCCCATGAAAAGAACAACTTTCAGCTGGTATATGAGGGAGGATGAGCTCCTTTTAGGTCTATACATCTAACAATGCTTTGAGAATTCTTGGGAAAAGGCAGAGAAGGTTTGAGATGATTGACAAAAAAATCCCTAAATTTAAAATAAACAACTTCAAGGGTATCAAAAGGACTAGATATATTATACACAGGTTGATTTTTCTCCCATAGAGGGGTATTTATGAAAACACATTCACCACAAAATGTGCACCCCCAAACTTATTTCCTGAGGATGAAGTAATTGTAGATGATAACTCTCCCCCCAAAAAAACCTGCCTGTGTACTACATTTAAACTCAGTGGTCACCCTCTAGTATTAAACCAATAAAGAGTTTCGCATTTCAAGTTGTCCTATATGTGGGAAGGTAGCACTAAATCTCAACATTACCTCCCAAAATTCAACTTCTGTTTACAGTGATTTGAAGACTGATGAATAGAACGTCAAAGTCCTTCAGCACCTCAGAAGTCCAATCTAACACCTACAGAATCCCAACAATATGGATATGATTAGAGGTTTTATGCCTTTGTGCCCTAAAGATGCTATGAGTGCTTTCTTGGCTGGATCCTTCCTCCACGCTACATCATGGCTGCATAAGAAACCTTTCAGATACTCCTTTCTGTCTTTAGTTTTGAGATCTGTCCTAGAACACATCTGAATTGTCAGGTCAGCTTCACTACTTTGTCATCCTTGTGTTGCAGTTAACAACTGATGAGAATCAGAAAGGAAAAGGTACCTTTTCTTTGATTATACTGATGCATTAAGAACCAGAAGCATGATTTCATCATGCTTCTGGTTCTTAATGGTAGGACTTCTTGAATAATTGCAATGTGTGCCAGATTTCCAAAACTGTCTACCTAATGGCCATAACTGCCAAATATATGCAGAAATTGCAGGAGAAAGAAGTGGGTAGGTAATCTGCCTGTGTGTGTGCAATTACAGTAGCAGTTGTTCATACACTTTGCATGAATGTAGTTTTATGTATGCAATTATGGAAATCAAAGCCTAAGCTTGTACTGGCAAAAGTAGGTGCTTCCCTAACTGAAAGTAATGCCAGATCTACACTCTACTTCCAGCTGACTAAAGAGATTTGAAACCTCTTTTGCTACATTGATTCTTCTAACTGTCCATGCACACTGTGTCTTATAATATTATTCAATTGACCTACAGTTGTAGGGGCCGAAGTGGATCTCTAGAGAGAGGGAAAATAATTGTCCACATTTTTCAGTCATGTCAGATAAACGTCTATAACTTACGGCAAACTCTTGTGAGTACAAATGGAGAAAGGAGTAATCTGGAACTCTTTTGAGTATCTCTGTGATGCAAGAATAGATAAAAGAAGCCTTTGTTTGGTGGTTCAATTGTTCAGTGAACATGTACTGTTGAAGTTACTGAAGCATATCCATTAATCTGCATGCTACATGTTGAATAAAAGGATGAAAAATGCTTGATTCACACCACAAAATAATTTATTTGAGTACAGCTGTTTGTTTTTTTTTTTTTAATCAGCTGTTGACTGCTAGAAATTTTTTTTGTGTCCAAAAATTCTCAATCAGCACTTTTATGGATTTTTTTGGCATGTGTGCATTTAGGTTGAAATCTGAAAATTAATATCAAGTCTGAATAATGTAGCTACTAGTTCTATACTGTCGAATAAGGAAAGCTTAACTTTTTCTGTGGACTCAAACCAAAGCTTGACCATGGGAAAATATGGTTTGATTCTGCCAGATATGAGGTCTAAATACCTTTGACATAGAGAAGGTAATTGTGTCACTCATACTTGTGACTTTTTTTCAAAAAGAATGGAAATCATTAACTCACCTCTCAAGAAAACAGGGAGGAATATCCACTTCTATATATATAGGGCAATTATTTATTTATATTGTTACATAAAATTTCATTGTAACACATCAAATTATGGTGTTTCCCCACAGCTGCACTTTGAGGGGGAAGGCAAAAAAGCCCTAAAAGTCACCACATCGCTTAGTTTAATAATTCTTAGTTTCTTTAAAAAA
>VZUI01049284.1:0-12500 GCA_013401135.1 Cettia cetti | reverse complement strand
GTTATATAATGTGAAAAGACTATTATTAAATCCAAGGCAGATACCGCCTTAATAAAAAAACATTAACTGACAAAAGTGAAGAATAAATATGAAAGCGGATATTAATAATTTAAAAAATAGTTATTTCAAAAGAGTCACAAGCCACTTCATAGCTAAGAGTAAGGCTCACAAAATCTTTCATTAAACATCTTTGCCTACTGATGCTGGCAAATCAGTCTTGATAACTGCAAACCAAGAAATAACTAACTAAATATCTATTTCACCTTGAGACTTACTTTAGTCTATTACAAAAGAAAGGTATTAAGCAGAGCCTTTGGGTGGCAGTATAGTCTACCGTTTTTAGTGATCTATACACATGCTCTTGCTTCAAGGTGTTTTCAAACCTCGTAGTGATCCATTTGATTTGAAACATTCTTCTCCCCAAATAACATAATTGATGATAAAGATCTTTGAATAAGCTTAAAAATATGTGTCTTTTACAGAATTTTTCACAGAAGAAAAAAAAAGATAAGTGAGGAAAGAAAACAAGAAGAAATGAAGGAAAGTGAGTGTTTCTTATTTGGTGCCATTTATTCTGTTTTTTACAAAATTCAATAAAAAAAATCAACTACATATATATACTAACAGATTCTGATGAAATTTTATACTTCATAGTGAGCAAGAAAGCTCATAAATCTTCTCCATTACCTTTTTTCCTCCATAGAACTATTTATTATTTGATAGCTCAGAAGATATATCTCTGTGTGGCCAGGCTGCTCATCTTGATGGGGAAGGTGGACAGAAAATAAGAGGAGAATTACTCCTCTAATTTTGTTGTGGTGATGGTAATCAACAACTCTTACTTTTCTTTATGTTTTTACTTTCTCTCAGAGTAATTTTAATTTGATTTGGTAAACATTTGAGAGATGCCATCAATAACAGGTGATAGAATTTGTCCCACTGTGTCTAATCGTTACTTGGAAAACCATGTAAGTAGAGAGCATATAAATATTAAATTTCAAATTTAGCCAGTACGTTAAGGTTAATGCTTTTGCTACAAAGACCTGCTGATCTTTGTCCATTCATCTCTTGGTTTTCTGTTGACTTTGACAGGCTAACTTGCCTGTGTTGAAACTTTCATTAGAGGATGCTACAGATGATTCAGAGTAAATACAAAACCTCTACTAAGTCCAGCAGTACTTGAATTTTCATCTCTAGTAATGGTCATATTTAGCTTAGCTAAAGAGTTGCACAAAATATTAAGTTATATATTAAATTGCTTTGTATTCCCATCTTAAACAATATATACACCTTGATTATGAGCACTGTTTAAGATATGATCTCATAGAAATACGTTATTAATAACAATTTCCAGAAGAAGAAGTTTAACCCAAATGTCAGGTAGAAAATACAGCTAGTCCCAGAGTTATCTGAAAAGCTGTAGCATTGTCATTGACAAAAGAATATCACTGTTCACATCCTATGGTAAAAATGTTGGACTTCTTTGGTCTGAAGATTAAAAAAAAATTAGCTGCAAACCAGGTTTTGTTTGACATGACACTTTGTAAGGAAAAGCTCAATAACTTTTGTATTTAGCAGTAATAGGATAACATGCTACCATAGTTGCAGTAATTGTCCAACATTCCTATTGCTTAGCTGCTTTATCTTTTTTTTTTTTTTCCCATTTTATCTTCTATTCCCTCCTTCCATTTCCCATGAGGAACAAGCTTGCAAAACATCACGTATTTCAGGGAAAATAAAACTAAACACTCACACAACCTCATAAACAAAATAAAAGACATGAGAAACTGCAGGCTTCTCAAACATCTTTGTGAGGGATAGAAATCACAATGATTTTTACAAGTGATAACATATTTCTTTGAATACAGCAAAAATATATCTATTATTGAATCAAAGATACAATGAAAACATTATTTCTTGAATGACTTAAAAATTTTACATAAGGGAAAGTCATTTTTCTTTTACTTTCATGTGTGTGGTCAATCTCAAAATAATTAGTTCTGCACATGTATTGAGGCCTTTAAAAACCTAAATTAATTATCTTTCCCTCTTCCAAATTTCTTCCTGTCACTTTATTGGACCAAGTTTTTGATACATTATTAGTTTTTTCTTTAGGCTGACAAGGCTAAAGAAAGCTCAGATAAGGGTTTGGAATAAATCACCAACTTGAGTTCTACATTTAATTTTACTAAAGCAAATTAAAGGACATTGTCCAGTCTGAACCATATGAAATGTGAATGGCTTCTTAGTGTAAGATATATATCACTAATAGACCAAAAAATGAAATGCTATCTGAGGCAGAAAGACACACTGAGTTTGATGAAGGAGTTAATGAAATAAAATAAACATGGGTACAAATAAAAAACCTCATTAAATATTATGTTCCATGTTTAGGAGAAAAATAGAAAGAAGGAAGAAAAATGAAAGAAAAAAAACCCAGCGTGAACTCGAGAGCATCAAGAGAGCATGAACTGCTCAGAGGTAGAGGATGACAGGAATGCCAGAGGTTAAGTGGAATTTCTTGTAAGAATAATGTGTGACATGAGATAGAAGATGAGTGGACTAGCCACATGGAAAAACAGGAGCATCTTAATTGGACACTTGTTTGTAGCTTTGACTTGAGCAAGGAATAGTAGCACAGGGAGAGTGGCCAGATAAAACACTTAGAAACTGAATAAGACTTCAAGCTATGTTAAGAAGCATGAAGTAAAAAAAGAGAAATAATAGAGGGATAAATTACAAAACAGGAAAAGATGAGAAGAACAGGATAAAACAATCTGTTTGGCTAGAAAGAGCATGTTGATTCTGTGGTTTCAAAAATAAATTGTATCTTTGAAGTTTCAAGTAAAAAATACCTTTTTCCCCAAATAAGATTAAAGGAAGCCTTTGTAAAGAACAAAGCTGAAAAACTCAAGTGCTTCACAATTTACTAAGCTACTCCTTTTGCCCTCAAGTTGAATCTAATTTACAAGATGAAAAGAAGGGACTATTCTTACTTGTTGCGGTTGCCTTGAAAGACAAAATCTGGTGGAGCTTTTTTTTTTTTTTTTTTTTTTTTGATTATTTTGGTTTTTTTGGTTGGGTGAGTTGTCGGGCTTTCTTGATGTACCTCTTCATCAGCAGTGCCTGAACCATTGTCCTAAACAACACTGTCGTTCACATCTTATCTCACTGGTGGAAAATGCAACAATGAGTACAGACTTTACTAAAGTTTACACACATCTGGTCTGTACAAAAAGAGGCTGTGACAGATTTTGTAGAGATGAGATGTCTTTTGTGGTGAGACACAATTTTGTGGTCTGTATATATCTACCTTAAAAATAAGCTAATGTGTTCCAAGTAAGTAAATAAAAAGTGATGGAACTCATTAAGCAATACCCATAATTTGAATCTTTTTATACACTGAGCACCCTGTAATCTCCATATCCAAACTCTCCATACTCTTTACTCCATAAAGGAGGTACTATCAATGGAGTCCTAGATTTCAGGTTTGGTTTTTTTTTTCCATTGTCTAGTCACATACGATTTTTTTCTCCAAAGGCAATTTTATGAGTAATCAAAAGCAACATTCAGCACTTCACATTTGGCATTCAATACTCTCAGAATTATAGAATTACCAGCATAATTTTTGAGTGGACTTTTGTATCTGCTTAACTGAGCCTTTGTACTAATAGCTCCAGGTCTACTGAAAAAAAGATTTTTTTTTTTTTTTTTTTTTTTTTTAATTTAACAGTTAGTCAAATATTTCTTCAACACCTGTGCAGCTCGGAATTTTTTAGTGAGAACTAATAACTACCATTTAATGGCCTGGGTTGGAAGGGACCTTAATTATTTTGTTCCAAAACCCCTACCATGGATAGGGACAATTTTCTCTAGACCAGGTTGCTCAGAGCCCCCTCCAACCTGGCTTTAAACACTTTCAGGGATGGAGCACCAACATCAACATGCCATCACTTTACAGCTTTGCAAACACCTTCCTAGATCTTTGGAGGATCTCTCTTAATTTTTATTTAATAGGACAAATTATGCTTCTTCTTCCTATTTCCCCCATATACTGCCTCATGCTGAAGGAAAACACATATACATGGGTGTAGCTGACCCTTTTTCAAAATTTTAATGGATGTCTTGGTTTATAAATATAGTGCAACATATATGTTTCAAACAATATGTGTGGTTGTTGGTGTTTTTGAGGTAGTTAGTTTTTTTAAAGAAGCAGTTTCTAAGATCATCACCTTGCATTGATCAACAGCATGTCACTAAGCTGCTTCCACCTATAGAGAGGCCTAGTCTATGGGAAACCCTAGACAGGTTCTCCTCAGTTCTTCTTCTAGTTTAGATGGGGCATTTTCACAGCAGGTATCCAGACTGACTCTTAAAATTATGCAAGGCAAGGCTTATTTAATGAATTTTACTGTGAGCTACTGAGGACACCACCTCGTGGTTGGGTTTCATCAGGAACATGAAAGTGAAAACTATCCCAAATTTCTGCTCACATTTAGTGTCTGGACATTTTCAGTCCTAAGGACTCAGAGTCGAATGCTTCAAACACAATGCAGCTCAGACAGACAGGAAGCTCTGAGGCAAGGTGCAAATATCCATAAGGTTTGTGCCCTTTAATCTACTGATTTACGTAATGTTTCAATAGATTAATTTTTTAAAAAAGGATAAAATTCTTAACTGGCACTGAATAAGATTTTGAAAATAATTTCAGAACTTCCAATGATAAGTGCTTCATCACTTGTACCCTCTAAGAAAAGATGTGTTATAATTTCTAGAAGAAACTGTAGTTGAATTGT
Source organism: Cettia cetti (assembly GCA_013401135.1). Lineage (NCBI taxonomy): Eukaryota > Metazoa > Chordata > Aves > Passeriformes > Sylviidae > Cettia > Cettia cetti. Next base: position 7,704 of record VZUI01049284.1, on the reverse strand, counting down.
TGTGAATTGAAAACACCTTAATTTCAGAACTTACCAATTCTGTGGTACAATATGCATTAAGTTATACTGAGGTGATCATATTGATTCATTTAAGACATAAACTGAGAATATGTGAAATTGAGAGAACAAATGCCATGTATATCTTGCAGTAAATGAAAATTTGAAGTGTTCAGCTAAAAAAAAAACCCCAAAGTGATTCCAATTACAAGGATGTATCTTGTACTGAATATCATGATAGATTGTGACATCATGAAGCACCTGTCTAGGTATATTTAGGTCACTGTAGATTCACTTGGACACTTAGCAGTTAAATGAAAGCATATGTTGTCTGCAATAGCGTAGTAATTTCATGTGATAAAAGTGAATTTCCTAAAGTATAGTTCAACGTTTTTAAGTAAAACTTGTGAAGATATCTTAAATTGCTTACTAGCCTGCCATAAGAAGGATATGTGAATTAGCTCTGAGAAAAATTGCATCTTGTGTTCTAGACGTGCTAAAATCTTAGTGGAATTGATTTCTTTGATGTGCTCCATACTGTCTTTGTGCTGTATGTATATTTAGCTGTCCTACAAAATCAGTGAAAAGAGGTACATCTCTTTTCAGGTATTTACAGTTCAAAATGTACCAGCCTGTTAACTATAAAGGCAATCTAGTCCACTTGGCAATCAAATGAATCCTACTCATAACATCAGTACGGTTCCAAGTACATGCCTAGTGCTCACTGAGATATCTCTCTTCATTCAGCCTCTCTAAGACTATATCTGAAGCAAGAATCAAGGATAAGATCTACCTTTACTTACTGACCCATCAAGTAAAATTCTCTGTCAAACAGCTTTTCTAGCACAGTCTAGTGATGATTGTATTAATCATATAAACACCAATTATCTCCTGAACCTTTAATACCCATCTTCTGTGCAAAAATTTAGAATGCATCCCTGTGGAAAAAAAAAAAAAATGAATCTCCTAGATCCCTCTGTTTTATCTTTAAATATTTATGTTAATAAGGTGATTTTCAACTCTCACTGTTTTACTGGGTTTTGGTTGTTTTCTTCCATAAGTAAAACATTAAGAGGTAGTTGTCCATAGATCTGAAGATTCTACAACATTTTCAAACATTCCATTCTTTATCAACACTAAAAGAAGACATCTTCTAAATATGTAGGTGTGATATTGATTTTAAATATGTTTTCCTCAATTCTGTTCATGGCAAAAGGACTACATTACTTGGTAATTGAACAAGCAAATGAAGAGTCATTGTTGTACAGTTATCTGCATAATTGGCTCCCCAGATTCAAAGCCAAAATAGGTATCTCCAGATCCATTTGTCCTAAAAAATACATGTTGTCAGGCTTGGATTTGCCATGAGAAGCCTTTATAAAAAATTCAGTGTGATCTTGAAAGAACTAAAGGAATCAGATCTTCAATACGTAAAGAGATAAAAACAAATGTTGGATGAAATATTTGCTTTTCAGGAGTACCTACTCTGGGAACAACAACAACAATCATGATCATAAAAACTGAGGGAAGAGTTGTAAAATATGATGTCATTGCTCTTTAAATCAAAAATTATATCTGTCAATATAATCTTACTTACAGCAGTTATTATCATAGTCATCACTAATCTATTCCTTCTTTCTTACTTTCTCCCTTTCAGGTAATATACAAACTCCACATAGACTGCTCAGTTCAATTAAAATCTTCAATTTTTTATCTTGTTAATAATTATTCATCTGCAAATAGTTGCATCTTCAATTTATTGTGCTTGTAAATAATATCAAAAGGTAAAAAGCCTGACATTGATAATTTTGAAGACGAGGGCTTTCCAAATTTCAGAATTGGTTAGGCTGAGTGATATGATTTTCAGGCATAATGAGATTTTTAGACACATTTATTAGAAAGAGCAAAGTTGTGTTTACAAAACCAAAGGCCACTTGTCAAGTCTGACAAAAACCTGTCTCTATTTCCTTTCGTGTCAGGAATCCAATACAGTTATTTATTGCATTCTGCCTGGTTTACTTTATATATCTCTCTAAAAAATTGGTGGGTTGATGTCCTTTTAATGCATGAGTTTCTAGAGTAATTTAAGCTATTCCAGGTATTTGAGCTAAACCATTTAACTGTTTCTACTAAAGAGGGGTATAGGCATTTTCTTTAATCATCAAATAAGCTACCTTAAGTAATATTTACATTCTCATTTTGGGGTCTGAACCTGTTTCTATTTCCCCTTTGTAGAAGAAAGCCCTCTGACTCTTCCACCTTACCTCTAACCTGACCCTTTGCAGCAGCTATCAGGTGTATCTCCAGAGGAAATGGCATCACCCAGGGCTGCTTTCTCCTCCCAGCATCAGGATTCAGTGAACTGGCATCTGACCTGCTGCCTGACGTTTCTGGCATTAATAAAGCTGCCGTGCCGCTGAAGGCTTTCTGAAATTCAGCTCTCACTGCTCCATGTTTCAGCTCAGCACAGGTCTTGCCAGCATTGCAGTGTTACTATTGCTGTTTTAGGGGAATTGCACAACATTGACACATTCAGACTTCTGTGCATTTTTCTGTCTCATTTGATAAGAGTGTTTGATCTCAAACTTTTGTTTTTCTCTCTTTTCTTTTTTAATGTGTTTGAAGTAATTTTGAACAAAAAAGAGAGAAATAATTACATGAATGGATCAACAGCCTTCCAGTAGGTGTACATGATATATTTTCTTGCTAGGTTTTAGTCTGGGCTCATACAGAAATCTTTGGATCAACTCTGGGTTAGCAGTTCTTACTAAGACTACAAATAGTCCAGCTGAAAAAGAGCTTTAATAAAACTACTGTTGTGGCTGTTCTGCTTGAAAATATGAATGGATTTTGCAGTTGTAAGACCAATACTCATAAAGAAAGTTGACTTGTAGCTGTGCCTACTACGAATCAAAACTCCAAAGATCTACAAGAGTTAAAAAACTAAATCATCATTTGGTGTATAATTAGTCAAGGATGTGTTGTATTTTAGTCTAAAAAATATCTTCTATCACAATAATCATTATCAAGAAAGAGGGATAGAGAGAGAGAAAAAAACTCATGGGAAAAATATTACTAATGATACTTTGTGCACCAACGAAATCTGCTCATTATTACAGTTATGAAGGTGATATAAAAATAGAAATAGAATGGAGTAAATGGATTTTATCTCTGCTGATGGATATGTCACTAAATTAATAATAGTGCTAAAACTAGGAATAACCTTTTTTGAAAAATTTGGCTATATAACTAAGCATGTGTGTAAAATCAGTACCAATTTCATTAATAGCTATTTAATCCAATTACTTAGATATTGCGATTACTTCATCGACTAATGCCTCATAAGCATAGTAAACAATCAGTATTTCTACATGCTTGAGTAAGGACAAACCATGCTGATCTAGCAGTAAAATGAGTTTACTGCCTAAATGCTTTTCTATATCTTTAGATATGTGTTTGTTAAATATCTTGCTTGATTCTAAGAAATCACTTCTCATATGGCATTAGAAAGAGAAACATTTTCTCTATTACTTAAAAGCTGCAGTATTTTTCATTAAGAATTTTGAACTCTCTTACTAAATTTATGGATGAGATTGATAAAAGCTACTATCATCATGACATTTCTACCTTATTTGACAAAGCAAAATTAGAGAAGGAAACAGTATAAATGCTATTTTCAATATTTTTTTCCACACTTCTGTTTTTCATTTTAAACTATTGATTAATTTACAAATTTTTCTAGAATTATAAAAACAGGAAAACAAAATTTGTGTTGAGAGAAAAAGATTTAATTATATACATGCCAAAATATTTTCAATTTGTAACTTAATTTTAAAAATGAAAACATTTTCCCATTTGCCTAAAAAGGACTGAACTTCAAGACCTTCAATAAATCAGATGAAAATAAATTAAGCTACACCTCCACTGACTTTTTTTTTTAAACATAGCTTTCTTTTAAGGTAAAATCTTGACTTGACTCATGTTTTTAGCTGAGGTTCCTTTCATCATGAAATGAAGTGTTTCAAAGTTATTCAACTCTGCCTTCCCAGCCTCACAAATTAGGACAAGGAGAAGAGAAGTGATTGAAAGAGAAAATTTGGGAGTGGAGAACTGTTAAAAAAAGAGCTTATTTTCCTTGGTTATGGTGTGAAGTTCTTGGTAGTTTCTTGGACAGTGCAAGGAATAACTGAGCTTAGAAATTGCTCGTTCTAGGTACCTTCAAGATGAAAAGCAAGGCTGAATCAAACCTCAGTTTCATATGCATTTTTATAACTCACCTACATTTAAAAAACTGAAAACTTTATTGCTTTTTTACAGGGATTGGATAGCTTTAGAAATGGGCCATAAGATTATTACTAACTGTATTATCAAATTATAGAACATTATACAAATTATCTTTATGTTTAAGTTGATTAAAGACAGTACTTCTATCACATTTTTTCAAATACATTTTTAAACATTTGTAAAATGTTTGGAATTCCTATTTATATTCAAATCTATGAAATCCACTTAACATTTATTTTCCAGCTACTATAAAATGAGATATATTATGTTTCCTACTTGACTTACTCATTTGAGCTTTTATATGACAGTAGCATTTAAAGAAATTCAATATTTACATATCATTTTCCAAAATGGTTTTGCCTAATGAAGACATCAACATATTTTAGGGTTTTAAGTGGCGGAAGTTGATGATGGGATATCCATCTGAGTAATTACATATCGTACAAATATTTTAAAATTCAATTCAGCTGCATTTTATTAATCCACAGGGGAAAAACCCCCCAAAAACAGGAGAAAGTGGATGAAAACAGGTGCTGTTCATATTCTACTGCTAAAGCAGAGTGTTAACATCAAAAAGCTTTGTAGGTCTATTCCTTAAATTAATGGCATCTAGGATTTGAAGCAACGATTGTAATTTCAATGCCTATGAAAATTCAGAATCAAACTAAGGAGAAAGTCATATCTCAATAGCACAGCTCAAATAGTGTGGAGGAAGTGCTATTCCAGCCCCTTCCTCTTGATGTGGGACATGCATATTCTACTGACAAGTAGATTCTTTGACAAAAGTGTTGATCTTCCTATTGTTTTCTGACAGCAGAGAAGCACAAAGCATTTTTCTCACCCTTTTTTTACCCTGAGGACAGTTTGTTACATCGAGGTGTCTTATGTAGATCTTATCTTTTCTTGTTAAACAATTTACTATGATACTGTAACAGTGAGACTATTTGCCTGAGGATCTTCTACAGCTCCAAAGCTTTTAAAGGAATTTTTCCAGAATTATTAACATCATCTTCTCTTCAAAGTCCTAGCTCTTTGCAAAGAAAATAGTTATCATCCCAGGGTAAGTGGAATGATTTAAGGAACTATATTACAAGAACATAAACTACAAAACATTGCTTCTTACATTGTAAATATTCCATCTGATTCAGGCATCTAGATGTAAATCTTTACATGAATTAACTTAGTCTTAGAATCTAAAACACCCAGTGCTGCAAATAGCACATTCATTCACAAATACCTTTTATCTACTGTTTTTCTCTCTGTTTTCTACACTTTAACAGTAACAGCAGTAATCATACATACACATGAAAAGTTTTCAACTGATTATTATTTCAAATAATAAAAATGATGCAAGAGCTTGAATATCAACCTGCGTCTTTTAGGAGAAAAAGCAGAAATAATTAAGAAACAGTATCTGAAATCTAATCCAAATTTGCTTTGGGCTTGGAGAGGTAAAGAAATAATTTTCAACCATACTGTTTGCTATAGTCAGCAGAAGATATAGGTATCTGGGATTTTTTACCTCCCTTTAATTAGAATTTGCTGCAACCACAACCACAGATAATTTTTTAAAAGTCCTGAATTTTTGAGATCTTGCAAAAGGGGAGTGCTTATGCAAGTAATTTTGAGTACTCTGTGAGCCGAATTCTCAGTTACTGTCTAGATGGTGAAAGTTTCCTTTGCAGTGTTCTTACAGTGATGTGTTCAGCTGGGTTGGGTGAGATTCCCCACCATGCCGTTAAGCTCAGTTCTCAAGTTCTCATAACCAGCTGGTTTGGGCTCCTACATGAGCACTCCAGCTCAGTCACAGTCTGCCCCATTGCTGTTGATTTAATCCACAGACAAATGAGCTAAATATGGTAATCATATGCAAAATCTTGTCTTACTCATCCATTTTCTATTTGTAAGGTCTATTTGTAAGATTCTATTTGTAAGGTAAGAGGTCTTATCTATGTAGGATTTGGTCAATCCTACAACAATAACTTTTCCAGGAGTCCCCAGAAAGTCTATTTTTTTTTTTTTCCCACAGAATTTGAATCAACACATTGAAATATATAATTCAGTGTAGGCATTTCAGGTCCTGCCTGAGGATATCTTCAAGTCAGTCCAGAATTCCTACCTGGAGAGCTCTTGCACCAATGTTTGTTGCAAGGCAGCCAGCATTTCAGCCTCCTCATGGGGCAGACCTTCGCTCATCATCCCACTATCTTGGCTGTGCAGATGAATAACTAATGAATTTGTGGACCACCTGGGGAATGAGTGGCCTGAGTGCAGCAGATGCGTGTGCACATAGCCACAGTCCTGATAACCAGAAACACCACTTTACAACACAGCCAACTCTTACTGTTCATGTCTCCCAAGTTCTATGGTTCTTGGCACAAATGTTAGTAGAATAGTAGAATTACAAGTGACACTGGTAAAATAGATAACTTTACTTTTTTTTCCTTAAAATAATGAAATCAATGCTCTTAAACACCTTTTAAAATTTCAAAGAGGTTGTCCAAAGTAAACTGCTTAAAAATTACATTAGTATTCCCAAATTCATTCACTGTTTATCAAAATTCTATTTCTAGTTTATGAGTGTCTGAGTGCATTTAATGCCTGCAAGTATTAGGGTTTCAACCAAATAACCATCTTTAAATTCAAAATCACTTTACTTCATTAATTTTCTCCTTCAGGCTAACTCAGATATCTTGTTCAGTTTCAGTCTTTTCTGGTTGCATCACTGTAGACATCCTGAATATGGGCACCTCAAAGTACATTTCTTTTATCTTCCTTCTTTCCAGAGCAGTGCTAATCTGCACAATCTAGTACATGGTCCTCCACTTAGTCCACGGGTCACACACCGCCATTATCTCAATCTCTTCTCCACTTTTAACTTTGTCATTTGCATTTATTCCTTGGGCAAACCCTTCCCATGTGCTGTTTGCCATCACTGGCAATTGTCTAAGCCACCTTTCCCTCTCTAGTTCTTTGAATCTTTCATTTTTTTTTATTCTAACTTTTCTACTGTAAAATGTATTATTCTTTTTTTCCAATATAGCACTTCTTTTTGTAAAAGACTACCTTGGTTCAGGTTTAACCTGATGTTTCTTTCCGACTCCCAAATCTATAATGTGTTTCTTCAACCTGTAGATTATTTATTAAAGATTTTTATTAAAGTGTTTATTTATACTAACTTGTATTAAATTATTGTGTACATTAACCTGATGTTTTGCATGTCTGAAAGATATTTCAGATAATGAAAGTATCCTTGATAAAAATCAGCTTGATTATCTTTGGGGACTAGCTGGAATTTGTTTGGGTAAGAAAAGGTTATTTAACTTTTCTTCATCTGAAACCAGAAAAGGGAAGAAGGGAAGGGAAGGGAAGGGAAGGGAAGGGAAGGGAAGGGAAGGGAAGGGAAGGGAAGGGAAGGGAAGG